>CAUYQU010081792.1:0-97207 GCA_963574635.1 Cheracebus regulus
TCTTTCTTTCTTTCATTCTTTTTTTCTTTCTTTTGCTGTTTCTTTCTTTCTCCTTTTCTCTCTTTTTCTAAAATCTCTTCCTCTTTCTTTCTCTTTCATTTTTTTCTTTCTTTTGCAGTTTCTTTCTTTCTCTTTTTCTCTTTTTCTACAATCTCTTCCTCTTCCTTTCTCTCTTTCATTCTTTTTATTCTAAAAAAAAAAAAAAAAAAAAAAAGAAAAGAAAAGCTATGTTCATATTCTAAATCAGGATATTAAAATTGAAAGAGACTTCAAAGACTGTCAAGTGGAAAGCCCTCATTTCATAAATTAAGGAATTAAGGTTAAGGTTAAATAAAAAAGACCTAAAAACAGAACCAAAGACAGCCTCCAGATTTCTTACCCTCAAGTCTCCTGTTAGCATACCGAAAGAGAAAATATGATACACACACACAGAGCCTGGTTCTACTGTAAGCAAACAGCTTCTTCATGGGCTGAAAAGGGGAATCCAGGATCTCCCCTAAACAAGGGCCTATACTTGTATTTTTCAACTCTATTAACTGACCTATGCATGGAGAGAGCCCTCAATGCTTTAACTTTAATGTCATCTCAGGCCTGGAATTTAAAGAATGAGGGAAATGAGCTTGGCTTCTGGGACTTAAGTGTCCATTTGAATTTTCTGTCATTTAATTTCAGATCCTAGCTCACGATCAGTAAAGTCCAGCCTACTTACTTGTAACTATTAACCTTTCTAAAAGTTTTCATTGCGTTGGTAAAGCTCCGGAAATGGATGATGGTAGTGACTGCACAATATTGTGATCGTACTTAATCCCACTGAACTGTACACTTTAAAATAGAAAATTTGTATTTTTATCACAATAAAAAACCATAAGAAACCTTAAGGAAAGGTGGAAAATAATTTACCTTGTAATGTGAAAACATGCACAACACATATTTATGGAAAGATGTGTGACTGGGAGAAAAAAGTTTTTATCTCTTTATCTAAAAAATACTCCTCATTTTCCTACAGTTTGGGTGCCTCTCAGCCCTCCATCTGTTACTCAAATTATAATCGGCTCTATTTTCCATTCCCCATGCTCCACCCCCTCATACACATACACAACACATTCCTTTTCTAACTCCCTACATTTATTCACTCTCCCTTCTTGGAATCTTGGTCTCTGCTCTTTAAAGTCCTGACAATCTGATTCAATTTTATTCATCCAGTGATTCATTCTCTTCCAATCCATTCATTCTTCAAATATTTGTATACCTAATACCATGTACTAAGCATACTTTGGTAGAATATAATAGATGTGGTTTTCCATTATCCTGGAATTTATAATTCGGTAGGGAAGAAAGATAGTAAACAAATGCAATCTAGTTACCAATATGACTAAGGGAAAAGTTGTCATAGGGGAACATTGCTCTGGATTCCTTGCATATTTATAAGGAAGTGAGAGAATATGGTCCTAAATAGACACTATATGTTGTTGGGGCACTGGATTCTCTGGCTGAACTCAACTTTCAGCTATGCAAGAGATCCTTCTGATGACTCAACAGTTTGGGTTCCAGTTCCTGACACCTACCTCAAGCCAGATTTGGAATGATTTCCAAGGAAGTATATCCTAGATTAGCATTCTTTTTTTTTTTTTTTAATTTTAATTTTTTGAGACAGTCTCACTCCATCACCCCGTCTGGAGTGCTGTGGCACAATCTCAGCTCACTGCAACCTCCCCCTCTCAGGTTCAAGTGATTCTCCTGCTTCGGCCTCCTGAGTAGCTGGGACTACAAGTGCACACCACCACCCCCAGCTAATTTTTGTATTTTTGGTAAAGACAGGGTTTCACCATGTTGGCCAGGCTGGTGTTGAACTCCTGACCTCAGGTGATCCACCCACCTTGGCCTCCCAAAGTGCTGGGATTACAGGCGTGAACTACCACAACCAGCCTCTAGATTGGTATTCTGATCACAGCTCTGCAGATTTTAAATGATGTGCTATGAAGTGCTCTACTCTCAATTAGATTTAAAGAACATTAGGATTAACAAAGTTAATCAAATGTCTTTACTGCAATACTTCTAAATGGGCTTTAATCTTCTAATATGCATCCTAAATCTAGAGAGATGTACAACCTGTATGTTTTCCCAACCTATTTGACCACAGAATTTTTTTTTCCCTGTGGGGCATCAAAGAGTACCTAGATGGGAATTCTGCAGAACACCTATCTAAACCATTCTAAAGATATACTAGAGTTTGAAAGAGAAGTGGTTTAATAGTGTCAAAATCTGTAACTGGTACTTGGAAAAAGGGTCAAATATGCGCAACTCAAGTAACTATAGTCCATTTTATCTTTCTAATGCCATTTTCTCAGTTTAAAATCCTATAGGTGTGTGAAAATAGGAGGTATTCAAGTACAGGATACACATTTAATACTTTGTACTAAATGTATTAAGTACATCCAAGCAAGTTCTCAAGAGAAAATCAGCTGAGTTTTGCACCTTAAGGCTGCTATTACCTGGGCCAAGTATGTTGCATGAGAAGTTTTAGGGTTTCCAATATCTTCAATCTGGCTTCCTCCTCAGGTCCATCATAAACCTCCAGATAACCAATGATGACTCTCTCCAGCCTCTTCAAGTGCCGGACAGTTAGGATCCCCAACCTAAAGATGAAAGAAAATATGACACCAGTGCAGTGGCTCATGCCTGTAATCCCAGCACTTTGGGAGGCTGAGGTGGAAGAATTGCTTGAAGCCAGGAGTTTGTGACCAGCTCGGGAAACACAGAAAGATCCTGTCTCTATAAATTAGTAACAAATAAAAACCCAGGAACTCACCTCCTCACGAAAGCCGGCAGGTTTCTTGCATAGGTCCTACGTAAGAGAAGGCGGTGCTCTGGCTCCATGTGAGTCAGGATCAGCTGCAAGACCTCATCACAATGGGTGGTGGGTCGAGCTCCATCTCCTTTCCAGTGCATGGTTTTCTCCAGGATGGGGAATAAATCCAGCAGACATAGGAGCACAGCCTAGGAGGAAGGAATGGAAGGACACTGCATAGTTCATCCATTTGCATTTATAATACTCATTGACTTTTCTAGAACTTCATTCATCTACTGACCTTAGGGTCCATACCATAAAATTCCAAGATACTAGTAATAATACATGAAATACCTATTACTTTACATTTTCAAACTTTTTTACATTCTTAATTTCCATTTAGCTGTGCATGGTGGCTCATTCCTGTAATCCCAGCACTTTGTGAGGCCAAGGCAGGCGGATCATGAGGTCAAGAGATTAAGACCATCCTGGCCAACATGGTGAAACCCCATCTCTACTAAAAATACAAAAATTAGCTGGGCATGGTGGTGTTCCCCTGTGGTCCCAGCTACTCAGGAGGCTGAGGCAGGAGAATCACTTGAACCTGGGAAGTGGAGGTTGCAGTGAGCCAAGATCACACCACTGCACTCCAGCCTAGTGACAGAGTGAGATTCTGTCTCAAAAAAACAAAAATCACCATCTGATAGTCTCAAATCAATACATTTTCCTCAGGACCATTCTTTGCTAATTTGTAAAATGGGTAAAATAGCAGAGCTGGGACTTGAACCCAGATTTTAGGAATCTAAGTCTATCATCACTATGTCACTAAGTCTAAGTGACTTAGTGATACATGATATTTACACATGCTTTTTTTTTGAGCCAGAATCTCACTCTGTTGCCCACGCTGGAGTACAGTGGTGCAATCTCAGCTCACTGCAACCTCCACTTCTTGGGTTCAAGCGATTCTTGTGCCTCAGCCACCTAAGTAGTTGGGACTACAGGTATGCACCACCATGCCTGGCTAACGTACGTGTGTGTGTGTGTGTGTGTGTGTGTGTGTGTGTGTGTGTGTGTGTGTGTGTGTGTGTGTGTGTGTGTGCATGTATATTAATATAAATATATATATTTCTAGAAATATATATATATATATTTGAGATGGAGTCTTGCTCTGTTGCCCAGGCTGGAGTGCAATGGGACAGTCTCGGCTCACTGCAACTTCTGCCTCCCAGGTTCAAGTGATTCTCCTGCCTCAGCCTCCTGAGTCGCTGGGATTACAGGTACATGCCACCACACCCAGCTTATTTTTGTATTTTCAGTAGAGATGGGGTTTCACCATTGGCCAGGCTGGTCTCAAACTCCTGAACTTGTGATTTACTCGGTCAGCCTCCCAAAGTGCTGGGATTATAGGCATGAGCCACTGTGCCCAACCAACTTTTCTATTTTTTAGTAGAGACAGGGTTTCACCATGTTGGCCAGGCTGCTCTCGAACTCCTGGCCTCAAGTGATCCATCTGCCTCGGCCTCTCAAAGTGCTGGGATTACAGGTATGAGCCAATGCTCTCAGCCAATATTTACACATACTTTTAATACAACTGCTCCTAAACAGAATCTAAGAATGTTCCAAATTTGGGTCAAATTTGACGACCCTACCTGCTGAAGTCGCATTGTCTAAGCCAGGGCTATCTAATCTTTTGGCTTCCCTGGGCCACACTGGAAGAAGAATTGTCTTGGGCCACACATAAAATATATTACACTAATTATCATTAATGATATCATTAATGATGAGCTTAAAAAAAAAATCTTATAACATTTTAAGAAAGTGTACAAATTTGTGTTGGGCTGCTGCAGTCAACGCCATCTTGGGAAGCATGTGGACCGTGGGTTGGACAAGCTTGCTTAAGGTACACCCTTTTAACTTTCCTGGGACCTTTGGTTTTTCTCTTGGTGTTTTGGTTTTTTAAAATTTCTTTTCTCTACCACCTTAAGAACCCCGGCCTTTCTGGCTGTTACTATCTGGATTCTTAATACCCAGTATTTAAAATAGTGCTTAAAAAGAAAAAGAGGCTGGGCTCAGTGGCTCACATGTGTAATCCCAGCATCTTGGGAGGCCAAGGTGGGCAGAACACTTGAGGTCTCAAACACTGAGTTTGAGACCAGCCAGGGCAACATGGCAAAACCCCATATCTGCTAAAAATACCAAAATTAGCCAGGCATGGTGACACGTGCCTGTAATCCCAGCTACTCGGTTGGCTGAGGCAGGAGGATCCCTTGAACCTGAGAGGCGAAGGTAGAAATGAGCCAAGATTGTGCCATTGTACTCTGGCCTGGGCAACAGGGTGAGACTCCATCTCAAAAAAATAAATAAAATAAAAAATAAAAAGAAAGGCAGCAGGCTAGGGAGGGGAAAAGGAGAGAAGTAAGGCATAAAAAAGAAACAAGGTTGCTTCCACCTCTAATTTTACACAATTTATTTCTCCTGTCTTTAGAGTTTCTTTCCCCCTCCTGAGAAACTTTTACTTATTCATCCTTCATAATGATAAATATTACTTCCTTCCCAAAGCCTCCTAAAGTCACCCCAAACCTGGTTAGCTACCTACTGCTTGATAGCCACTGCACTATCCACAGAGGTTAACTCGTTGCCCATGTAATCCTGGCTCACCACAACCTCCACCTCCCAGGATCAAGTGATTCTCCTGCCTCAGCCTCCCGAGTAGCTGGCATTACAGGCATGTGCCACCACACCCGGCTGATTTTGTACTTTTAGTAGAGATGGGGTTTCACCATTTTGGTCAGGCTGGTCTCGAACTCCCAACCTCAGGTGATCCGCCCACCTTGGCCTTCCAAAGTGCTGGGATTACAGGCGTGAGTCACCATGCCCAGCTACCCACTGCACTTTATACAAACCTCTTGTAATGCAGTTATCATTTTGTACTATATATATATATATGTAGATATCTAAGTACATATTCATATTTATATAAATGTCTCTCCAAAGATTTTCTTTTTTTTTGAGACAGAATCTTACCCTGTCACCCAGGCTGGAGTGCAATGGCACAATCTCAGCTCGCTGCAACCTCTACCTTCTGGGTTCAAATGACTCTCCTGCCTCAGCCTCCTAAGAAGCTCGGATTACAGGTGCCTGCCATCATGCCCAGCTATTTTTTTGTATTTTTAATAGAAACGAGGTTTCATCATGTTGGCCAGGCTGGTCTCAAACTCCTGATCTAGTGATCTGCTAGCCTCGGCCCCCCAGAGTGCTAGGATTACAGGTGTGAGCCACTGTGCCCGGCCCAAAGATTTTCTTAAAGCCAAAAACCCTATGTGATTCATATACTCTTGGAACCATGTCTGTTGGATGAAATAATAAATGACGCTCCAATATCTAACATGCAAGGAGTGTCAAGTGTGTGTGCTAATGTAAGGCAAAACAGAAGAACATTTAAATTAATAAAAATAGACCTTTTGAGACATAAAGCTGTCACCAAAGTAATATACCTTTTCTTTTTAATTGAGATGGAGTCTCACTCTGTCACCTAGGCTGGGGTGCAGTGTTGTGATCTCGGCTCACTGCAATCTCTGCCACCGGGGTTCAAACGATTCTCATGCCTCAGCCTCCCATGTAGCAGGGACTTCAGGTGCATGCCATCATGCTTGGCTAATTTTTTTGTATTTTTAGTAGAGATGGGGTTTTGCCATATTGGTCAGGCTGGTCTCAAACTCCTGACCTCAGGTGATCTGCCAGCTTCAGCCTCCCAAAGTGCTGGTATTACAGGTATGAGCCACCACACCTGGCCCAAAGTAATATATGATTGACTCAGATGAAGAAAAAACACTGGCTTACCTGTGGAGATTCAGGAATATGGATGCCTGCTTGGTGCTGAGATATTTTTAATTTGGCAACAGCGTTTAGTTATCATCCTCAGTTTCCAAGACAGAAAAATGTCTCTCAATTACTTCTACTCACACAATGCAACCTTCTACTCAAATTTAGAGAATCCAGACACAGTTATGAACAAATCATATTATTACCTGAACGAGGTGGTGCTCTGGTATGTACAGGTGGTTGAAAATGGCATGGTATAAAACCTGCGCTCTGTTATACTGGAGCAAATCAGCAGCTGGCTGCAACCAGACAAATTATCAAATTAAAAGAATAGTTTCCCAAGATTGGCAAATGTTGACTGTCTTTGAAATTGGATTATGGGTATGAAAAAGTGAAGAACATGTCATCCCAAAATATGTCAGATTGGTATAATGCTTATTTCGAGTTGAAAATACTGCAGAAACTGTAGATTCAGAAAGGGTGAGCTGACCTGTCTCTTTCTGCACATAGCAAGCGATTAAAGATTCCTCTGGGTCCAGCCGAGCGACAGAGCAAGACTCCGTCTCAAAAAAAAAAAAAGATTCCTCTGGGTCAGATATGCTTTCCATACCAGGGTGAAAACAGCCCTTATCACCAGAGACTTGGAATGGAAGGCTACAATGGACCTAAATAAATAAACTGAACAAAGAAATCTTTATCTTCCACCTAACCTTTATCCACCTCCCTACCCCCAACCATGTATTTCCTACTGACTACCCTAGAGCCAAGTATGGTGACTTACACCTGTAATCCCAGCACTTTGGAAGGTCAAGGTGAGAGGCTCACTTAAGGCCAAGTTCAGACCAGCCTGGGCAACAGAGCAAGACCCTGTCTCTACCAATTAAAAAAAAAAAATTAAAAAATTAGTGTGGCCTGGTGGTGTGTGCCTATAGTCCAAGCTCCTTGAAAGGGTGATGTGGGAGGATCACTTATGCCCAGAAGGTTGAGGCTGCAGTGAGCTATGATTGTGCCACTGCACTCCAGCCTGGATAACAGAGCAAAACCCTGCCTCAAAAAAAAAAAAAAAAAGAAGGAAAATTTGGCTTGGAAAAGGGTAGTAAAAAAAAAAAAGAAAAATTTATCATTCTTTGTCTAAAAAGTATATTGCCTTGGCCACTTCTTCAGACTTCTCTCTCTTGTGAAGATCCCCATGTACATGTAAAACTAATAAAATGTGTAGAGTTTCCTCTTGTTAATCTGCCTGTTGTCAACTTGGTTTCTAGATCCAGGAAAAAAGCCCACTAAGAGATACAAAGGGGGCTGAGGCTGCGTGTGGTGGCTCACACCTGTAATCAACCCCAGCACTATGGGAGGCCTAGGCTGGTGAATTGCTTAAGGCCAGGAATTCGAGACCAGCCTGGCCAACATGGTGAGACCCCACCTCCACAAAAAATACAAAAGAAATTTAGCAGGGCATGGTGGTGTTTGACTGTAATCCCAGCTACTCTAGAGGCTGAGGTACAAGAATCATTTGAACCCAGGAGGCAGAGGTTGAAGTGAGCTAAGATTGCACCACTGCACTCCAGCCTGGGCAACAGGGCAAGAGCCTGCCTTAAACAAAAAAAAAGGTGGGGGTCAGGGTTGGAGGTGATTTCTGGCTCTCCCCTACAGGTCCATGGAGATCAATTATACCATTCTCTCTACTTCTGTGTGTATTTTAAAAGTTCCATAATAAAAAGTTTTAAAAAAAATTTTTGCTTGAGTAATAGCTTCCACATTTCGACATAGTCCCTTTCAGTTTCTGATTTTGTTTGTTTTTGTTGTTTTCCTCCTTGAAAGTCAACTGCAGGCCAGGCACGGTGGTTCAGCTGTAATCCCAGAACTTTGAGAGGCCGAGATGGGTGGATCACCTGAGGTCAGGAGTTCAAGACATACCTGGCCAATATGGTAAAACCCTGTCTGTACTAAAAATACAAAAATTAGCTGGGGATGGTGATGCTACTAGGGAGTCCCAGCTACAAGGGAGGACTCCCAGCTACTAGGGAGGCTGAGGCAAGAGAATCACTTGAACCCGGGAGATGGAGGCTGCAGTGAGCAAAGATTGCACTCCAGCCTGGGTGACAGAGCGCTAATGTCTCAAAAAAAGAAAAGAAAAAAGAAAGTCAATTGTTAACCAGTTCTCAAGATCTGGCTATTCCATTGATAATGACCCATGCCTTCCTGTTTCTTCTATAATTTTTTTTAAAAATTATTACATTATCTAAGGGATACAACTTCTACCAGGTTAACAGAGGAAAATATAAGGATAAAATACAAATAAAGTAGAATGACTTAGCATTACTAGAAAGCCAGTTAATAAAAGATATAAGCAAAAATAAAATAGTGATATCATGAATGAAGAACAGCCAGGAATGACTCAGTCAGTCTTGTCCACACAGATGACAAGGCAGAGGTTGCTTACCACATTAAGCACAATGTGATGGAGACAGTGTACACCCAGGATTTTGTTCTCAGTCTGATAATCATCTGAGATGAGCAATGATGCGGGAAGTACCCTTTCCAGATGTTGGCTCAGCCAGGGCCGAGTGACCTGTTGCAGAGTCCATGAGAAAACATGTTTGTTGGCAGGGTTATTCTTCCAGGATTCCCTAAGTGGAGACATGAAATTACATTAAGTGACATGGTGATAAGTAGCAAAACTAAAAACTACTTCAAGCTAAACAGAGTATTTTCATGTCTTTGAAAAAACTACATCGCCCATAAGGTAACTCTTGATTCTATATCATACATTTTAAGATTTGGTTTAAAATAACTTCCATAACTTACACCAAATACTTAATCACCCAGGGCTTTGGGGCTAAAGCCTATCCAATGAAAAGAAGCCAATTAAACCAGAGCTACATAAAGGACTTATGGTGATGGATGGTGAAGGTGTATTGAGAAGGGAGAGAGGAGTAAAGGAAATGTATTAAAGGAAAGAATGAACCAATACTTGAACACCTGTTAATAGCTAATAAAGAGAGTATACACACAACTTAACTAATCCTCAAAGCTAATAAAGAGAGTATACACACGACTTAACTAATCCTCAAAGTAATTACTATGTAATAGGTATATTATCTTTATTTATTTATTCTGAAATAGTCTCGCTCTGTGGCCCAGGCTGGAGTGCAGTGGTGCCATCACTGCAACCTCTGCCTCCCGTGCTCAACTATTATCCTGCCTCAGCTGAGTAGCGAATCCCGAGTAGCTGAGATTACACACCTGCATCACCAAGCCCGGATAATTTTTGAATTTGTAGTAGAGACGGGGCTTCGCCATGTTGCCCAGACTGGTCCCCAACTCCTGGCTTCAAGTGATCGGCGGCCTTGGCCTCCCAAAGTATTGGGATTACAGGCATCAGCCACCACATCCAGCCAAGTTTATTATCTTTATATTAGAAATAACAGATTCAGAGAGTTGTCTAATCTGGTCCTATCCAGGGCAATAAGTGAAGCACAAAATTCAAAATCAAGCCTTTTAACCTATGTTCCTGGTAAAATGACAGTTACAGATACTTTTTCTCTCATCACTCCAGTGCTAACAAAGTAGCAAGTGGAAACTCATTGAAAGAACTTTAGCTAGGGGCTTTTCACTTTTTATCCTAAACACAGCTTCTCCAGCTGATAGCCATCTTTATCTAGTAATCAGTGATGAGACTCAAGATCCCTAAGTCTAAATTCAAACCTTAAGTTTAAATCCTCTCCAAACCCCACATCCAATTTCTAGTAATTTGTAATTTTTTTTTTTGAGACAGAGTCTCGCTCTGTCGCCCAGGCTGGGAGTGCAGTGGCCCGATCTCAGCTCACCGCAACCTCCGCCTCCCAGGTTCAAGCGATTTTCCTCCCTCAGCCTCTGGAGTAGTTGGGATTACAGGCATCCACCACCAGGCCCAGCTGATTTTAGTAGAGACAGGGTTTCACCATGTTGGCAAGGCTGGTCTCGAACTCCTGACCTCAAGTGATCCACTGCTTCAGCCTTCCTATATGCTGAGTTTACAGGTGTGAGCCATGCACCTGGCCATAATTTGTAATAACAATAATAATTTTCTTGAAATGGAGTTTCACTCTTGTTGTCCAGGCTGGAGTGCAATGGCGTGATCCTGGCTTACCGCAACCTCCACCTCCCAGGTTCAAATGATTCTCCCACCTCAGCCTCCCAAGTAGCTGGGATTACAGGCATGCACCACCACATCCGGATAATTTTGTATTTTTTTAGTAGAGACAAGGTTTCTCCATGTTGGTCAGGCTGGTCTGGAACTCCCAACCTCAAGTGATCCACTCGCCTTGGCCTCCCAAAGCACTGGGATTACAGGCATGAGCCACCACACTGAACCAATTTATAATTATTAACTCGAAGTAAGTGGGGCAGAATTTCCAGTTTTCCTAGGCAGTCCTCCTAAGGGCTGGAAAGAGCACTGGACAACTGAGTCTGAAGACCTGGGTTATGACCTCCGATTTGCCACTATCCCAATTATGTCATTTATAGCAAATCACAATGTTTCTGGGCCTTAAGAAATCTGCGGTTACAGCATCCTTATTTTACTGATGAAGAAATTGAGCTTCCTTTGAGATCTAACACTCTAAAAAATTAAGCTAGGCTGGATGCAATGGCTCACGCCTGTAATCTCAGTACTTTGGGAGGCCGAGGCAGGTGGATCACTTGAGATCAGGAGTTCGAGACCAGCCTGGCCAACATGGTGAAACGCTGTCTCTACTAAAAATGCAAAAACATAGCCGGGCGTGGTGTCGGGTGTCTCTAACGCCAGGTATTCGGGAGGCTGAGGCAGGAGTATCGCTTGAACCCAGGAGGCGGAGGTTGCAGTGAGCCAAGATCGAGACATTGCACTCCACCCTGAGCAACAAGAGTGAAACTCCGTCTCAAAAATAAATAAATAATAAATAAAAACCAAAAAGCTGTGAGGTTCAAGTCGGTGGCAAAGGGCAGGTGTACTCACTTATTCAAGTTGGGTTTGAGAAGCCCTAATATCACCGAAAGTCTCCCTTTCTCATCTTCCTTTTCTCCACGTAGGAATCCTGCTGCAGAACCGCATTCCGTAACTTGAAGCAGTAAGGTGAGGACCTCCCTAGCAACTTCCCGAGATCTCGGAGTGGTCCATGGTTGCTCCAAGCTGTGTGTGACGGCAAAAATATAAACGGGTCCTGCCAAGTGATGCAGGCCTATCTGCCATGCAGGGCCGAGCAGAGAATTCTTAGCAGTCTCAACTTTCCCCAACAGCTTAAGAAACAGTAACCCAACTGTGGCTGCTTTCTCAGCCACTTCAGAATGCCTATCACCTCCACCTTCCTCCTCCTTGGGTGGGGCTGCATACTGCTCCAAGGCTTTTGCCACCTGCCCCAGTGTCTCGGACATTCCATGGAGCCGGGCGCCACTCCCCTCAAATAGCCTATCACATTCGGTGGCTTCTATTAGATCATCGAGGTCTTTAAGAGCTACATCTCTTGCGTTGCCTCGTCGTGCCTCCGGGCCGGTAAGACAGAGTAAAATTTTGGAGAAGGCCTGTTCAAGGACGGCGGGAGATATCTCCCCGCACAAAGAAGAGTCTCCCCGCGATGGGGTTTCCTGAGCGTTGTCAAGCTCCATTCCTGACTGTAGCACCAGAAGGCTGGTCTCTCCCACAGGATGAGAATGGAGGCGGGGAAGGATCCGCTGAAGAGAGAAGAAGAGATCGCCCAAAGAGAACTAAAATCAAATCAAAGAAAACGGAGAGATGTCTTAGAGGAAGGGGCGAGTCTGACAAAAATAAGAATAAAGAGAAAGGAACGCAAGAAGGGAAAAGGGACTCTCGGGGATTAAAAAGAGTCTTATACTTGCAATAGTGACGTTAAAAAACTACCGTTGCCTTTCTGAAGACTAAAAAGAAAAAAGAAACTTAAAAGTTTAAAGAAAGAAACTTCTGCGCCATGTCACCAACGCGACCAACGCCAGGTACCTGCAGCGGCTCGGGCAACCCAGCATCTAACAGGATCCGGACCTAAGTCATATTGCTGCCGCAAAGCACAAGGCTAGCTTCCGCCAGCACTGCCGCAACGCCCTCGCATTCACGACGTACGGTCGTAAAGCAAAAGATCCACACGCGGGAAAATGACAGAAAGCTGGAATTATGGGGAATAAATTTACATATATAATAATCCGCTGGCTAATTGTGTTTCTGTTTTCCTTTGCTGGTAGAAACAAAAGAATCACCACAGAATCTCAATGTGACTTTGAAAAATCTAGGATTTTATATGTGACGACCGGACGTATTGCATTACCGTAGTCACCCTATCTGTAAAATTAGTGGCACATACTTGGCACTTCTTAACGTCACACAGAACACGATCCTTTTGTAGTTCATGAGTATGATGATTGGGTGTTCACACGCTTGTGTGAGATGTGCCACCCTTCTACCTTGTTACGACGTCGGCACATTACCCATCTGACCTGAACTTGGGGGATCTTTTTAATTCTTGTTTGTGGTGAGAAGGGTAATTCAATTATCTGTGTTTATTCTTTGCAGGTTGTTTCTCACTTTGACTGTGCTGTACTGTACACGCACGAGTATTTTACACGCACGAGTATTTTTTCCATTGCCTAACTGTGTAGTGTTTTCTAATGCCTTTAGCTTTTTAGGTTTGGGGATACCTGCGCAGGTTTGTTACCGGGATAATATGGTGTTTGGGGTGCATTTAGCGCGTATTCAGTGCCTTCTCTAGCAGGCCCCAGTGTCTGTTGCCTCTTTTATGTCCATGTGTTCCCAGTGTTAAGGTGCCGCTTAGGAGTGAGAACATGGGGTACTTGGTTTTCCGTTCAATGCAATACTTTAGCTGGTCTCAGGAGCTAGCGTTTTAAAGCCTATAGCCATAAACCTTTGAAAATTCAAATTCTAGCGGCAAGGGAAGAGCCCCCAGCTGGCACGTGGAGCAGTCCCGAGGGAGGCGGGTCGTCCAGGTGGCGGATCCGGCTTGGGCCCTCCTCGCGGGTGTGGGCGCTGGCTACGCGGGGACAGCCGCGCGCAGTCTTGGGCGTGGGCGGCAGGAGGCGCCCGGTACCTGCCCGGGGAGCCGGAGGCTGCGGGCTCGGGCGCCTGCGGGTGGAGCAAGCTGCCGTGTTTGGTCGGGTTTAGAAAAGGCACGAGAAGGGTCGCGCCTGTGCGACCGCCCATATTAGCAACCCCCCCCCACCACCACCACCAACGCCGCGTTGGCAGTGCTTGTTCCCCCTTCGTGCGCCTTCCTGGAGGGTGGAATTGCGTCCGGTTGACCTTCAGTTCCCGAGGGGCCGGTCACATTTAAGAACTTGTGACTCCCATAGCTTCCACGGGTCGCAGGAGCCCGAGGAGGCAAACTTCATTTGTGCCACTGCATAGGCGGGAGCCTCGGATACTGGGGAGGGGTGGCGCGAGAGAGACGTGTCGGCCGCTGCTCGGAGAGGGACCCTTATTCAACCTCTAGGCGTCCTCGCGCATCCAGGGCCCCAGGAGACCAGAGAAAGACCTGCGGGGTCTTCGGACCTCGGGCAGGGTGACGGGTGTGTGCGTGCAGGGGCGAGGGAGAGGGGCGTGTCAGGTGTCCTTTGTCCTCGCGAGGAGATGGTTATGGGGCCGGGGGACATACAGTACTTTCGTCCCACCTTGGAGAGGGCACGCGCTTCTTGGTGCAGTACTTGGGACTGTCCCATCTGCGGTATCTTGCTGCCTACTCGCCTGCCCTTCTTTCCATTTTGCTGTGACCTTGGGCAAAAGTTTGGTAACCTCTCTGTGCTTTAATTTCTATGTATTTATTTACTTAAGACGAAGTCTCACTCTGTCACTCAGGCTGGAGTACAGTGGCGCAATCTCGGCTCAACTGCAACCTCCGCTTTCCAGATTCAAGCGATTCTCCTCCCTCAGCCAACCGAGTAGCTGGGATTACAGGTGCATGCCACCGCTCCCGCTACTTTTTTGTATTTTTAGTAGAGACAGGGTTTCACCTTGTTAACCAGGATGGCCTCGATCTCCCGTGATCTCCTCACCTCGTGATCCCCCCACCTCGGCCTCCCAAAGTGCTGGGATTACAGGCGTGAGCCACTTTGCCTGGCTCTTTGTATTTTTTATTTAATTAAAATCTTTTTTTTTTTTTTAGAGAAAAGGTCTTGCTCTGTCGCCCAGGCAGGAGTGCAGTGGTGTCATCATATATCAATGCAGCCTCGAACACCTAGGTTCAAGCTATCCTCCCACCTCTGCCTCCCAGTAACTGGGACCACTGGTGAGCCCCATCATGCCCTGCTCATTTTTTTTTTTTCTAATATTTTTGTAGAGACGGGGTCTCACTATGTTACCAAGGCTGATCTCGAGCTCCTGGCCTCAGGCAGTCCTTCCACCTTGGACTCCTAAAGCGCTAGGATTACAGATGTGAGCCACCTCACCTCGCTGGTGCCGTAATTTATTTTTCTTTTCTTTTTTTATTTTGTTTTTCTTTCTTTTTTTTCAAGAGGGAGTCTCGCTCTGTCACTCAGGCTAGAGTGCAGTGGTGCAATCTTGGCTCAAGGTAACCTCCGCCTACCCAGGTTCAAGCGGTTCTCCTACCCCTGCTTCCAAGTAACTGGGATTACAGGCTAGCGCCATGCCCAGCTAATTTTGTATTTTTAGTAGACAAGGAGTTTTACTTACGGTGTTGGCCAGGCTGGTCTTGAACTCCTGACCTCAAGTGATTCACCCACCTTGGCTACCCAAAGTGCTGCAATTACAGGCGTGAACCACCACTCCCGGACACCTTAATGTCTTTGCCTGAAAAATGCAGGTAGTAATAATTCGTACCACTTAGGAATGTGGTGAGAAAGGGGTTACTTATTTGTAAATTACTTAGAGCAATATCTGGTCAGCAGAAAGTTCCACATAGGCATTGGCTCATGTTAAACCACAGCTCCTGTGTTAAGTTTAGGTTACATTTCCTCTTTCCAGGGTCATTTTGTGGTTAGGACCCTCCCTCTCCACCTCTTTCATTCGGCTTTCCCTTCTCTGACCAGTTGGTGGCACTTACTATTTTCTAAGCAATTTCAACCACTGGTAACCATTTCCTCCCTAGGGGACTCTCCTGTTTGCAGGCCCTAGTGGAAGCAAGACGCCAATCAATAGACAGTTATTGTATCCCTCCTTTGTTTCAGTGTCTCTTCCCCGCTCCATGTGCTCCCTGTGTTAAGTGGACCCATGCTATTACTTCTTATAAGGAAAGCACTTGTATTGTGGAGATCTCCCCATCTGCACTTCTGAGTTTCCTGAAGCGAGACTGTGTCTTTATTCCCAGTGCCTGGCACGATTTGATCATGCAATAAATGTTTGTTGAGCCCACACGTCTGTCCACAGAGGACTGGCTGAATAAGCTACCTACGTCCAAACAATGCAGTTTTGTGCAGCGGTACAGAGGAAAGAGAACCATCTCTGTGGACTGCCTTGGAGATCTAGGATGTATTGTTAAGTGAAAAAAGAGGACAGAGGCCATGTATATGTTGACTTTATTTTTATTTTGCCCGCTTTTCACATGTGTTGAAATGTTGCCTTTCTTGTAAGAAAGATGGGGAAATAGAGATAATGATGTGTGCATTTGCTTACAAGTTAAAGAAGCAATAGAGTGTAAATTTACAAATTAATGGCTGGGCGTGGTGGCTCAGGTCTATAATCCCAGCATTTTGGGAGGCTGAGGCAGGTGGACCATGAGGTCAGAAGTCGAAGACCAGCTTGAACACCATGCTGAAACCCCGTCTCTACTAAAAATACAAAAATTAGCCGGGTGTGGTGGTGAGCGCCTGCAATCCCAGCTACTCAGGAGGCTAAGGCAGGGGAATTGCTTGAATCTGGGAGATGGAGGTTGCAGTGAGCTGAGATCGCCCCACTGCGCTCCAGCCTGGGCGACAGTGCAAGACTCTGTCTCAAAAACAAAAAATTATAAACTAATAAAAATGGTTACATATAAGAAAAGAATGGAGTGAGGAAATAGGAATGGAAGCTAGATTTCTCTGTATACAGTGTGTTTAATAGCTTCAATTTTGGATTCACGTGAATGTTTTACTTTTTTTTTTTTGAGACAGAGCCTCACTCTGCCACCCTGGCTGGCGTGCAGCGGCGTGATCTCGGCCCACTGAAGCCTCTGCCACCCTGGGTACAAGGGTAATTCTCCTGCCGCAGCCTCCGGAGTACCTGGGATTACAGGCGCCTGCCACCACGCCTGGCTAATTTTTGTAGTTTTAGTAGAGACGGGGGCTCACCATGTTGGCCAGGCTGGTCTGGAGCTCATGACCTCAGGTGATCTGCCCACCTGGGCCTCCCAAAATGCTGGGATTACAAGCATAAGCCACCGAGCCAGGCCACATAATTTTTTTTTTAAGCAACAAAAGCAGAGATTTATTGAAAACAAAAGTACACTCCGAAGGACAGGAGTGGGCCCAAAAGCCTACATAACTATTTTTTAAAAGAAAATAACAAAGCAGTTCCTAAAAGAAAAGAATCAAAGTGTACATGGAGTCACTGGCATAACCACATAGAAAAACAAGAAACTGCAAAACTTGTTAATTTGACTCTATATCCCTAGTGTACAAAGCCTAAAAACAGAAAAAAAAGGGCAAAGAAATCAACTGTATTTAATAATGGTATTGTAATAATACTAATACTGTTGTTTAGGTGTGTTTCCTTTGGTTTTCGTTTGTTTTCTGAGAGGGAGTCTCGCTCTGTCGTCCCGGCTGGAGTGCAATGGGGCAATCTTGGCTCACTGCAACCTCTGCCTCCCGGGCTCAAGCGATTCTCCGGCCTCGGCCTCCCGACTAGCTGGGACTACAGGTGCCTGCTACCATGCCTGGCTAATTCTGTATTTTTATTAGAGATGGGGTTTCACCATGTTGGCCAGACTTGTCTCGAACTCCTGACCTCAAGTGATCCACCTGGTGTGGTCTCCCAAAGTGCTGGGATTACAAGCATGAGCCACTGTGCCCGGCCTGGTTAGGTGTTATTACATGTATTGTGTTATTGTGTATAACTTACGTATGTATGTAAAATAACAAATAATATTGTTAGAAACCCAGATTTTCAATTAAAGATAAAAGAGATACAAGTATCAAATCAACGAAGTTAAGGATAAATTCTGCAATCTGATTGAGTCACATACTTGAATAAAAAAATCTGTAATCTGAAATTAGAATTGGCAATATCCGTATGAATTTGTAATTAATTTTTCTCCTTCCACAAAATATATATATATATCTCCTGGTTGTGTCCACTGAAAGGCCAAGAAGTAATGACATCTAATGGCCATGAGCCCCCTGGATGTCCAAATTGATAGTTTAAATGCTTCCCACTAAAAGGAACCAGTGAGGCTTTAGGAAATGATTGATTTCAAAACTAGGGCAGGTAAAAACAAAAACAAAAACTAGGGCAGGAATTGCACAAGGTGAGCCTGTGGCGTTTTGTTATGCCTGAAAACAAGGTAGCTCTCAAATGCTGCTGAGGTTAGGTCAAACAAACAAAAAACACCCAAGGCCCTATAGTCAGGGATTACAGCACTGGTCTTGTAAAAGGAGTAGTGACGGTAATGAAATAAAATACACAAATCCACAAGTTCAGAATGATACTAAAAAAAATCACGAATCATTCACCTTTGTATCTCTTAAGAAAACAAATGTTTATTTTGAAAATTGATATATAAAAGGGGGAAAAAGTCAAGCATTTATTCTTCTATTTCAGAGTCCCCAAATCATTTGTAAGGGTAATAAATGTAACAGAACGGTGGAATTAGAAAGTCACTATTCATACCTCCTAATGAAACAGTGAGACAAGACAACTATCCATTGTGATTACACTTACGAGGTGAAGGTTGAGGGGGAACTTTATAACAGAACTACTGATTTATCGAACGTCACTAAATGCAAGGCAGCCAGGTTCCAGGTACCTCTTAATGCAGTAAGGTAGGAAGTATACACCACCTATGAAATATTCTTGCCCAAAAATGGACCCTAAATCTAATCAAATGTTTAGGTCTACTACCAAATGACAAGAAACATGGAGGGCAAAGAAACAAAAGACACTAAGAAATTTCATTGATTTATTCAAGGAAAGATAAATAATAATCAGTCAAGCCAAGGGTAAGAACTGATATAGATTAAAAGTTTTAAGATATTCTCAACCAACAATGTTGGATATTTTTTCCTTCCTTCCCTTCCTTCCTTCCTTCCTCGCTCTCTTTCTCCCCCTCCCCTCCCTTCCTCCTTCCTTCCTTCCTTTTTTTTTTTCTGGCAAGACCTAGCTTTCTTGCCACCTCGACTTCCCAAGGTGCTGCGATTACAGGTGTGAGCCACTGTGCCCCACCAGATCTGATTTTCTTTTTCTTTTTTCTTTTCTTTCTTTTTTTTTTGTTTTTTTTTTTGTTTGTTTGTTTTTGGAAACAGAGTCTCACTCTGTCACCCAGGCTGGACTGCAGTGGCACCATCTTGGCAAACTGCAAACTCTGCCTCCCGGGTTCAAGCAATTCTCCTGCCTCAGCCTCCCAAGTAGCTGGGATTATAGGCATGTGCCACTATGCCCGGCTAATTTTTGTGTTTTGAGTAGAGATGGGGTTTCGCCATGTTGGCCAGACTGGTCTTCAATTCCTGACCTCAGGTGATCTGCACGCCTTGGCCTTCCAAGGTGCTGGGATTACTTACAGGTGTGAGCCACCATGCCCAGCCCAGCTCTTACTTTCAATAAACAAATTGTAGGCCAAGTGCAGTGGCTGATGCTTGATCACAGGAGTTCTAGACCAGCCTGAGCAACAAATGAGACCCTGTCTCTACAAAAAAATTTTTTTAAAAACCACTCAATTTGTAAGAAGACATATTTAAGATAATCAGGGGGCCAGGCATGGTGGCTCACACCTGTAATCCCAGCACTTTGGGAAGCCAAGGCGTGCAGATCACCTGAGGTCAGGAATTGAAGACCAGTCTGGCCAACATGGCGAAACCCCATCTCTACTCAAAACACAAAAATTAGCCGGGCATAATGGCACATGCCTATAATCCCAGCTACTTGGGAGGCTGAGGCAGGAGAATTGCTTGAACTCGGGAGGCAGAGTTTGCAGTGAGCTGAGATCATGCCATTGCGCTCTAGCCTGGGCAGTAAGAGTTAAACTCCATCTCAAAAAAAAAAAAGACAATCAGAGAAATATGAACATAGATTAATTATTAGGGTGTTCATATAATTTGTCATCTAGCAGAATATGTTGAGAGTTCAAGGAGGCTCTATTAACATTTGTGCTGGTACAAAGGTGTAGGACAGGTGTGGTGGCTTACGCCTGTAATTCCAGCACTTTGGGAGACCAAGGCAGGTAGATCAGGAGGTCAGAGATTGAGACCATCCTGGCCAACATGGTGAAACCCTGTCTCTACTAAAAACACAAAAATTAACTGGGCAAGGTGGAGTGCACCTGTAGTTCCAGCTACTTGGGAGGCTGAGGCAGGAGAATCGATTGAACCCGGGAGGTGGAGTTTCCAGTGAGCCGAGATCATGCCACTGCACTCCAGCCTGGCAACA
Organism: Cheracebus regulus; assembly: GCA_963574635.1. NCBI lineage: Eukaryota > Metazoa > Chordata > Mammalia > Primates > Pitheciidae > Cheracebus > Cheracebus regulus. Next base: position 20,160 of record CAUYQU010081792.1, read on the forward strand.
AAGCGAGACTTCATCTCAAAAGAAAAAAGATGTAAACTGGATTTGTCCCAGGCAAACATGATTATCCTGGTATTACACGAGTTTGTGGAATCATTGTTAATTTTTTAGATTGATAATGTTAGTACATTTATGTTTTTTTGAAAGCTATTAGTTAGAAAAATAGTTCTGAAAGGTTATAGTCTCAGGACCCTTTACCCTCCTAAAAATTATTGAGTCATACTCATTAGGATGGCTAGAACGAAAAACACTGAAAATAAATTTTGGCAAGGATGTAGAGAAATTGGAAGAGAAACTGGAATGCTCATACATTGCTGATTAAAATGTAAAATGGTGCAGCTGCTATGGAAAAGAGTTTGACAGTTTCTTAGAAAGTTAATCATAGAGTTAGCCAAATGACCCAGCAATTCTATTCCTAGATATATTGCCAAGAGAACTAAAAACATGTATTCATACAAAAACTTGGCTACAAATGTTCATAGTGCATTATTTGTAATATCCAGTGGAAACAACCCAAAAGTCAATCAATGATTGGGTAAACAAAATGTGATCTATACATGCAATGGAATATTATTTAGCTATAAAAAGGAATGAAATTCTGATACATACAACAACATGGATGAACCTTAAAGACGTTATGCTAAGTGAAACAAGCCAGAAACAAAAGGCTACATATTGTTTGATTCCATTTACCTGAAATGCCCAGAATAGGCAAATCTGTACAGTCAGGAAGTACATTAGTGGTTGCCAGAAGATAATGGGAGGGGACATTTAGAAGTGACTAGTAATGGGTATGGGTTTTCTTTTGGGGTGATATAAAAAGGTTTTGGAATTAGCTAGTGGCAGTGGATGCCTACCCTTGCAAGTATACCAAGACCTACTGAAGTGTACACTTTATTTTTATTTATTTATTTTTTTTGAGACAGAGCCTCATTCTATTACCCAGGCTGGAGTGCAGTGGTGCAATCTTGGCTCACTACAACCTCCGCCTCCCCAGTTCAAACAATTCTCTGCCTCAGCCTCCTGAGTAGCTGGGATTACAGGCGCATGTCAGCACACTCAGCTAATTTTTGTATTTTTTAGTAGAGACAAGGTTTTGCCATACTGGCCAGGCTGGTTTCAAACTCCTGGCCTCAAGTGATCTGCCCACATTGGACTCCCAAAGTGCTGGGATTCCAGATGTGAGCCACCGTACCCAACCATGAGGTGTACATTTTTTTTATTTTTCTTGATTTTTGTTTCTGAGATGTACATTTTAAAATAGTGAAGCTGCGGGGCACAGTGGCTCACGCCTGTAATCCCAGCACTTTGGGAGGCTGAGGTGGTTGGATCACCTGAGATCAAGAGTTCAAGACCAGCCTGGCCAACATGGTGAAACTTTATCTCTACTAAAAATACAAAAATTAGCTGGGCCTGGTGGCACGCCCGTGTAATCCCAGCTACTTGGGAGGCTGAGGCAGGAGAATCGCTTGAACCCAGGAGGCAGAGGTTGCAGTGAGCCAAGATCATGCCACTGCACTCCAGCCTGGGCAACAGAGTTAGACTCCATCTCAAAATAAATAAATAAATAAATAAAAACAAATAGTGAAGCTGCATGTTGGTACGTGCCTGTAATCCCTGCAACTCAGGAGGCTGAGGCAGGAGGATTGCTTGAACCCGGAGTCTGAGGCTGTGGTGAGCCACGATTGTACCATTGCACTCCAGCCTGGGAGGCAGAGTGAATAAAACTCTAAAATAATTAAAAGTAAATAAAACTGTGAATCTAGTCGTTTATGAATTAAATCTCAAAAATATTTTAGAAGTATTGAGGACCCCCAAAGAGCTTTTCTTCATGTATGATGGATAAATATTCAGATAAATAGAGTATTTTCTACATTCAAAATCAAAACTGACAAAATTTTAAACTATTCATTTGATTTTTAAAAACACGCTGGGTGCGGCTGCTCATGCCTGTAATTCCAACACTTTGAGAGGCAGGTGGATCAACTGAGGTCAGGAGTTCAAGACTAGCCTGGCCAACATAGTGAAACCTCATCTCTACTAAAAATTAGCTGAGCGTGGTGGCAGGCACGTGTAGTCCCACCTACCTGACAGGCTGAGATTGGAAAATTGCTTGAACCTAGGAGGCAGAGGTTGCAGTGAGCCGAGATTGCGCTACTGCACTCTAGCCTAGGCGACAGCAAGGTTCCATCTCAAGGAAAAAAAAAAGTAAATTTAAAAAACATAGCAATAATAAACATATTACATGATAAGGACTTGTTTATGAAAATATATTTTTCAAACAGCATCATGACGAATGCCATTGTTTTACACTTTTGCAACAGATTTGTAAAAATTTGCAACTCTCCCATATCTGGTTTAATAGGAGACAGCTGGATTTTTCAGATTTGTGGCTGCATTCAATCTGCGTTGGAAAATTCTACCAAACACTTGAGATAATGAGAACAAAAAAATAATAGATTAATATTGTTATAAAAATAGTTTTGATGTAGCAGGCTGCCTGACAGGGTCTTGGTAACTCCCAGGAACCTCCAGACCACACTTTGTGAAGTACTATTAGAAACACACACAAGTATTAATTGTTGAGATAATGTAACATCTGGGATTTGCTTCAAAATTTCTGACACTGCGGGGCAGACACTGAGCAGACCAGATTCCACTCGCTTGTGGGCACTGCTCAGCTTCCTCTGTGACCATGTCTGACAAGCCCAATGTGGATGAGATCGAGAAACTCAGTAAGTCGAAACTAAAGAAAACGAAATGCAAGAGAAAAATCCACTGCCTTCCAAGGAACTGATTGAACAGGAGAAGCAAGCAGGCTTTGTCATGCGGTGTGCACTGCCAATATGCCCAGCTAATTCCACAAAGCATTGCTTTCTATTTTACTTCTTTTAGATGTCTAACTTTGAATAATGCAAAGAGGTTGAAGCAAGTTTAAATGACTGTGGTGCCCCTTTGACATCAAAGAACTGCTGAGGACGATGGCTGTGCCTGCCTCTGGTATCTGCCTGTCTGGCTGGCATGGAAGGACAGAACTTGCATGTTGGTGAAGGAAAAAGTGTGGTGGCATGATAATGAAATCTAGAATAAAAAGCAAGCTGGCCCAAGATGTTCTGCAGGCTGGAAAATGCAGTTTAATCAGAGTGCCATTTTTTGATGTTGTTGTTGTTCAAATAATTTTAGTTATGGGAATGCATAATTTTTTTTTTTTTTTAAGAGAGAGTTTCACTCTTGTCATCCAGGCTGGAGTGCCATGGTGCAATCTCAGCTCACTGCAACCTCACCTCCTGGTTCAAGCAATTCTCCTGCCTCCACCTCCTGAGTTGCTGGGATTACAGGTGTCTGCCACCATGTCCAGCTAATGTTTTTTGTTGTTGTATTTTTAGTAGAGACAGAGTTTCTCCATGTTGGCCAGGCCAGTCTTGAACTCCTGACCTCAGGTGATTCACCTGTCTCGGCCGCCCAAAGTGATGGGATTACAGGCATGAGCCACCATGCCTGGCTCAATTTTTAAAATATACAAATAAAAAGTTAAAAATTTTGAAAAATAAAATTCTCCATGATAAAGGATGGTGGTGAAGTAGTGGTCAAAAGCTAGATGAAAAAGATTATCAACACCTTATAGAAGAAGGGTGATGGATCACAGGTGTCTTCTACCTTAATCTCTCTTCTTTAGTGTAACCCTGAAATTGGCCATAATACAAACTGTTGTTATTTGCTGGGCGCAGTGGCTCATGCCTGTAAGCCCAGCACTTTAGGAAGCTGAGGTGGGAGGATCACTTGAGTTCAGGAGTTCAAGACCAGCCTGGGCAACATAGTGAGACCTCGTCTCTACTAAAAATAAAAAAAATTAGCCGGGTGTTAGTGGCATGTGCGTGTGGTCCCAGCTACTTGGGAGGGTGTGGCGGGAGGATTGCTTGAGCCCAGGAGGTCAAGGCTGTAATGAGCTGTAATCACATCACTGCACTCCAGCCTAGGTGACCCACAAGTTGCTGTCTCAGAACAAAACAAAACAAATTGTTGTTATTGCTCATATTTCAATCAATGCTTATTTAACAGAGCAAAAGACCTGGGGTAGTTGGTAGCAGGAAAAACCAAGTTAGAGACTGGATAGGTAAAGATGTATTAGGTACAGTTCCTGCATTCAACAGGTTTTCATCTGACAAGGGGAAACAGTGATGCATAGCTGGAAAGAACTATAAGGAAGACATCTGATAAAGAATTCGTCACATTTAATGAGCACCAGGCACTCTGCTGAGGGCCTTACGTGCACTTCCTCCTCAAGGCAACCCTCTGAGACAGGCATCATTATCTCTATCTTGCAGAGGAGGAAACTGAAGCTGTGAGAAGTTGAGTAACTCACCCAAGATCTCACAGCGGAAAGTGGTAGAGCTGCAACTTACACGTCTGTTGACTCCAAAGCCTGTGCTTTTCATGGCTCCACCCTTTCTTTCTAAACCTTTCAGTTACACAATCCTGGAACATCACTCTCACTGTGTGCCACACAAATGGCACTCATCCGAGGCCCAGCTGGTGACCTAGAGGAGCCCACAGTCTTTTAGAGAACAAAAAATATTATCAGCTGAGTTGGTCTTTACATTATACCTAACTCCTCATTCAATCCTCTCAATTTAAATTTATGGTGTAGGGGCTGGGCGGGGTAGCTCACACCTGTAATGCTAGCACTTTGGGAGACTGAGGCGGGTGGATTGCTTGAGATCAGGAGTTCGACACCAGCCTGGCCAACATGGCAAAATCCCATCTCTACTAAAAACACAAAAATTAGCTGGGCGTGGTGGTATAGACCTGTAATCCTGGCTGCTTGAAAGGCTGAGGCCCCAGAGTCACCTGAACCTGAGAGGTGGAGGTTGCAGTGAGCTGATATTGTGCCACTGTACTCCAGCCTGGGCGACAGAGTGAGACTCTGTCTCAAAAAAAAAAAAACCAAAACAAAAAAAACTATCTGTGTTTGTTTACAAAACAATGCTTTAAGTAAATGCTCGGGTGCAGTGCTTATGCCTATAATCCCAGCATTTTGGGAGGCTGAGGCAGGTGGATCACCTGAGATCAGGAGTTTGAGACCAGCCTGGCCAACATAGCGAAACACTGTCTTTATCAAAAATACAAAAAAATTAGCTGGATGTGGTGGCACATACTGTAATCCCAGCTACTTGGGAGGCTGAGGCGGGAGGATTGCTTGAGCCTGGGAGATGGAGGTTGCAGTGAGCTGAGATTGAGCCACTGCACTCCAGCCTGGGCAACAGAGCAAGACTGTCTACCACCCCCGCAAAAGAAGTGAATGCAGAGGCTAGGTGCAGTGGCTCACGCTTGTAATCCCAGCACTTTGGGAGGCCAAGGTGGGCAGATCACGAGATCAGGAGTTCAAGACCAGCCTGGCCAACACAGTGAAACCCTGTCTCTACTAAAAATACAAAAATTAGATGGGTGTGGTGGTGGGCGCCTGTAATCCCAGCTACTTGGGAGGCTGAGGCAGGAGAATTGCTTGAACCCAGTAGTTTGAGGTTGCAGTGAGCCAAGATCATGCCACTGCACTCCAGCCTGGGCCACAGAGCCAGACTCCTTCTCAAAAAAAAAAAAAAAGAAGTGAATGTTGTGTATGTGTAGACCTATACATATGTGTAGGTATAAGATTACTTGAGTGAAGAGAAAATATGGGAGGATACATCCCAGGTTCTTGGGCGGATGGGTGACCTTGGGCAAATGGTGTTGACCTAGGGGAAGGAAGGAGGAGAGGAAGAGGGAGGGGCTCAGCTAAACAAATAAAATAAAAGGAAAAAAAGAGCCCCCCCCTTTTTTTTTTTACAAAGCATATATGTTACTATATTTACGTAGTTAAGTAAAATTATATATGAGTGTGATTATGATAAAGGGATTGCATCTTAAAGTATTTCCTTTAAAAAGAAATAGAAGGCTGAAATAAATTCCGGGGAATTGATGACTAAAACGGTAAGCAATACCTCTTGGCTTTCCAAAGACCAGATGATCAACAATTTTAGGTGAAAATTTCTTCATAAGGAAAAACAAAAGTCGGAGAAAGTAAAAAAGGAAGTGTTTGCTCTCCTTCATTCTCAGAGTAACAAACTAATGGGATTGAAGCATGACAAATATACCAACCACAGCTTTTAAGGTTCATGTGGTCTAAACATGGTTAACAACAGGAGTTGGAAACACACTGTAAGATAATTACTGCTTGCAGCAGAGCTGCTTTTCTGATTACAGACCAAATGGGAAAATAATATTACAGTATTTATCATCCTTGAATGCCTGCTAAGAATGAGGCAACTTCTATATTCTTTTGCATATGAGGCTACAAATTTTTGTTTTTTTTGAGACAGAGTCTTGCTCTGTTGCCCAGGCTAGAGTGCAGTGATGCAATCTCGGCTCACTGCAACCTCCACCTCCCAGGTTCAAGTGAGCCTCCTGCCACAGCCTCCTAAGTAGCTGGGACTACAGGCTTGTGCCAACACGCCCGAGTGATTTTTTTTTGTACTTTTTTTTTTTTTAATCAGAGACAGGGTTTCACTGTGTTAGCCAGGATGGTCTCAATCTCTTGACCTCTTGATCTGCCCGCCTCAGCCTCCCAAAGTGCTGAGATTACAACTGTGAGCCACCACGTCCAGCCTACACATTTTTTATAAAAATTTAATATATGTATTTTTTTTTTGCAGAGGTGGGGTTTCACCATGTTGCCCAGGCTGATCTCAAACTTCTGGGCTCAAGGGAGCCACGTGCCTCAGCTGCCCAAAGTGCTGAAATTACAAGCGTGAGCCACTGTGCTCAGCCAACAAAAATTTTAACATGTATTATGAAGGTTGGTTTAGGCTCAGGGGTATACTAATAATTTTAAAGAATATTCTAATATATTAAACATTTGATGTTTTTAAATTTGTAGAACAAGCACCAATTGAAAGCAAAATATTTTCAAACAATGTAAAGAGAGCTATAAACAAAAGAATCTTGTAAATATGAAATAGCCATCAAAGTAACAAAAGTTACTTTTGTTAAACAGTTGACTCCACCTGTCTGCTTTGACTGTGAGACAAACTTATCACATGGGTAACATTCCCTTCCTCCTTCTATAATGCTAGGATTGCTTAGCTTCCTTTTCCCTTTTCTTTCTTTATTTTTTTTTTGGAGACAGAGTCTCAGTCTGTAGCCCAGGCTGGAATGCAGTGGTGTGATCTCAGCTCACTGCAATCTCCACCTCCCAGGTTGAAGCGATTCTCCTGCCTCAGTCTCCCAAGTAGCTGGGACTACAGGCACATGCCACCAGGCCCAGCTAATTTTTGTATTTTTAGTAGAGACAGGGTTTCACCATGTTGGCCAGGATGGTCTCAATCTCTTGACCTTGTGATCCGCCTGCCTTGGCCTCCCAAACTGCTGGGATTAGAGGCGTGAGCCACCGTGCCTATCCTTTATTGAAAATCTTAATTCATAATAACATTAATGTAATTATTTATTTGCTTTATCCAAAAATATACACATAAAGGTATTAAAATAGCAATGTTGTTATTACTAAACATAAGATTAGCTGAGTTCGGTAGTTGCAGCTACTTGGGAGCTGAGGCAGGAGAATAATTTGAACCCCGGAGACAGAGGCTGCAGTAAGCCAAGACAGTGCCACTGCACTCTGGCCTGGGTGCCGAAAGAGACTGCGTCTCAAAAAAAGAAATAAGATTATTGAACATAATTTAAGACTTCTTTGCTATTTGTTTTTACCTTTAGGGTATACCTAGTAAATAATTGCAATCAGCTGGACATGGTGGCTTACCCCTGTAATCCCAGCACTTTGGAAGGCCAAGGCGGGAAGATTGCTCGAGGCCAGGTGTTTGAGACCAGCCTAAGCACCATAGCTAGACCACCCCCACCATCGCTACAAAAAGTAAAATTAGGCAGGCGAGATGGCACTTGCCAATGGTCCCAGCTACTCTGGGGGCTGAGGCCGGAGGATCACTTGAGCCCAGGAAGTTGAGGCTGCTTGAGCCATGATTGGGCCACTGCACTCCAGCCTGAGTGACAGAGCGAGCCCCTGTCTTAAATACTACTAGTACTAAAAATGATAATAATAATTTCAAAGAAATGCTATGCTTCAAGTCACTTGAAATAGGCTTCTTTTCTCTATGGCTGTGATGTTCATTTTAGATATTGACTCACCTGGGTCAAGGAATACCCAGATAGCTGGTAAAGCATGATTTCTGGTTATGTTTGTGAGGGTGTGTGGGAAGTAAAAAAGTTCCTCTTTAAAGTTTCCTTTCTTGTTTCTTGTTTCTTTCTTTCTTTCTCTTTTTTTTTTTAAAGATGAGGTTTCACCATGATGGCCAGGCTGTTCTTGAACTCCTGACCTCAGGTGATCCACCCACCTCAGCCTCCCAAAGTGCTAGGATTACAGGCGTGAGCCACCGCGCCTGGCTCCTTTCTTGTTAAAGAATAAGTGTGCTAATAAATTTGTTAAGCCCTATTCTATGTAGCTGTTAGACATGCAATATTTACATAGTACATTTTATGTCCTTGTATTTTAACCAAGATATCTATGCTGGATGTGCTCACAAGGACGTCCCAGCTCTCCACTGCTTCTACCTGTTTAGAAAAGTTGTGCAGTGACTCATGCCTGTAATCCCAGCACTTTGGGAGGCTGAGGTGGGCGGATCACCTGAGATCGGGAGTTTGAGACCAGCCTGACCAACATGGAGAAACCCCTGTCTCTACTAAAAATATAAAAATATTAGCGGGGCATGGTGGCACATGCCTGTAATCCCAGCTACCTGGGAGGCTGAGGCAGGAGACTTAATGGCTTAAACCTGGGAGGCAGGGGTTGCAGTGAGCCAAGATCACACCATTGTACTCCAGCCTGGGCAACAAGAGTGAAACTCTGTCTCAAAAAAAGAAAGAAGAAGAAGAAGAAAGGAGGAGGAGGAGGAGGAAAAAAAAAGTTGTTAGCTAATCGGGTTTTAGTTTAGATTGTGAGGTCTGGCTCCAGCCAGTGGAGATCAGACACAGCAGTAAGGACGATCCCAAATGCGTAAGGGATAAATTTGTGTGTTTTCCTTTGTTCATTGTACTCTTGTGGCAAGATGGCTAGTGAGAGTACCCTTCCTGCAGTTCAGGAAGTAAAAATAGCATTGCTGAAAAATCCTTTGTCTCAGTGCTAATTTTTCTTTGCTATTTCCAACAGGGTGTTTCTGGAAGAGATTGGCATTTGAGTCAGTGACTGAGTAAGGAAGAGCTGCCTGATGTGGGCAAGCATCATCTAATTTGTTGAGGGCCTGGACAGAATAACAAGGCAGAGGAAAGTCTAATTCATTCTGTCTTCTGGAGCTGTGACACCCATCTTTTCCTGCCTTTAGACATGAAAACTCCAGGTTCTCGGGCCTTCAGACTCTGGGACTTACACCAGGGGCCCACAGGTTCTCAGGCCTTCAGACTCAGACTGAATTATGCCACTGGCTTCCCTGGTTCTCCAGCTTGCAGGTAGCGTATCATAAGACTTCTCAGCCTCCATAATCATGTGAACCAATTCCCCTAATAATTCCCCTCTGATCTGCCTACCTGGAAAATTCCGACTAATGCAATGGCTATATGAGCAACTCGATATACATTTATATGCGTTTTCATTTCTTTTCAATTGTCTAGGAATGGCTTGTCTCTTCCCACTTATTATTTTTCTTTGTAGAGATGGGGTCTTGCTGTATTGCCCAGGCTGATCTCGAATTCATGGCCTCAAGTGATTCTCTTGCCTCAGCCTCTCAAAGTGCTGGGATTACAGGCATGAGCCAGTGTATCCAGCTCATTCACTTTTCAATACACTCAGTTTTACCTTCACCCCACAAATCCCGCAAAACTGCTTTGGTTCAAGTCCCCAATAGCCTCCTTATTGCCAAATTCGGTGGAGACTTTCATATCCCTCTTAGGTGATCTCCAAGGACATGTGACTCTTACCCTTTCTCTCCTTAAACCCATCTCTTCTCTCACTTGCGGTGAGCCCACGCGTCCTGGTTCTCCTTCCACCCTCTCTCCTTACTCCTTTCCCAGACCCTCTGCTTCCTTCTGGTCTTAGAAGATTGTAGTGCTTTAGGACTTTGTCTTGGAAAGTCTTCTCATGGCCCAACTGAGGCAGGATAGGTGGTCAAGGAAGTAACCGCACCCTTGAGACGAGGCAACTGTGGTGGTGGCGACCTCACCATCCACACAATAAGCCCCAGCGGTCACATCGTAGTCAAGCTCATTCAAGCAAAGCTATCTCTAGTAAGGAACTCTGCCCCCTGCCCCAAGAGGGCATATGCATTTTCATTTTACCTGTCCGCAGACTGGCCCTTTGTTCATTATAATAGTAAAAAACGCACTGCTGGGTGGAGATTTAAGATGGCAATGGAGGCTGGGCTCGGTAGCTCACGCCTGTAATCCCAGCACTTTGGGAGGCCGAGGTGGGCGGATCACGAGGTCAGGAGATCAAGACTATCCCAGCCAACATGGTGAAACTCCATCTCTTTAAAAAAAAAAAAAAGATGGCAACGAGACGTGGGATGAATGAACAAGCATGTACAGCTACCTTGCAAGGGCACCTGGAGAGCCACGCAGAACTCACTTGCTACTAACACTTCTTCCCACCCCCTGATGAATAATCACGTAAGACTCCCAGAAAGGGGGTCTCCCCAGTTAACAGTCAGCGCTGTCCCATCCTCCTGCTCAGCCCACCCTGAATTTCCTCAGGCTGTCCTGTCTAGCATTCAGAATATTTTCTCCCTGGCAATAAATTGCTGTGTGCTGCATCTCCTTTGCTATGTGTCTCTTGTTTAAATTAATTAATGAATTTATTTATTAAGATGGAGTCTCGCTACCTTGGCCAGGTTGGTCTTGAACTCTTGACCTCAAGCAATCCTCCTTTGGCCTCCCAAAGTGCTAGGATTACAGGCATGAGTCACTGTGCCTGGCCTTATTTGAATTTTTTTTACACTAAGAAGACGAGAACCGAGGTTTCACAGTAGCCCTCAATGCAGCCTTCTCTCCGGAAGTGATCACATGCTTCCCATGGCCTGACCCACCATCTCTTGTTTTTTGTTTTTTTTTTTTAAGACTAGTCACGTGCAGTAGTGAGAAGAGGGGAAAGAGTAGAACAAGGAGTTAGATCTGTAACTGACTGAGAACAATCAATTGAGATAACTCCCTACCTTCGGACCAGCCTGTGCCACCACCTCTATGTCCAGCCTTCAGTGTGGACTTGTAGCCTATACCCCTGGCTGCACTTCAGAATTATGCATTCAACTGCCTATCTGGTATTTCCTTTTGTATGCCTCACGGGTAAATTAATTGTTTTTAAATTGCAATTAGAATCTCCTGCTCTAGGCTGGGCGTGGGAGCTCACGACTCTAATCCCAGCACTTTGTGGGGCCAAGGTGGGTGGATCACCTGAGGTCAGGAGTTTGAGACCAGCTTGGCCAACATGGTGAAACCCCATCTCTATTAGAAATACAAAACTAGCTGGGCGTGGCTGTGTGTGCCTGTAATCCCAGCTACTTGGGAGCCGAGGCAGGAGAATCGCCTGAACCTGGGAGGTGGAGGTTGCAGTGAGCCTAGATTGTGCCGTTACACTCCAGCCTGGCTGACAGAATTGAGACTCCATCTCAAACAAACAAAAAGAAAAAAAAAATCTTCCCCTCTAAAGGTTTTCCTTCTATAAGCTTCTTACTCTTGTTGAACCGCCTTTCTATCCACCTAGTTATTTAGCATCATTCTGCTAATTTCCCCTTTCCCCATGCAATCTATCAGCAAGTCCTACTGATTTTATCTGCAAAATATATCTCGTTTTTTTGTTTCTTTTCTTTTCTTTTTTTTTTTATTTTTGAGATAGGGTCTCATTCTGTCACCGAGACTGAAGTGTAGTGGCGCAATCTTGGTTCACTGAAACCTTTGCCTCCCAGGTTCAAGCAATTCTCCCACCTCAGCCTCCCAAGTAACTGGAATTACAGGCATGTGCCACCACACCCGAATCTTTATATTTTTGGGTAGAGACAGGGTTTTGTCATGTTGGCCAGGCTGGTCTCAAACTCCTGACCTCAAGTGATCCACCTGCTTTGGCCTTCTGAAGTGCTGGGATTACAGGCATGAGTCACTGCATCTTGCCGAAAATATATCTTGAATTTATCCATTACTTATTTATTTTTTTACTGCTATTATCACCATTTCAGTCCAATTTATTGAGCCACTCCATTGGCCTCTTTTATTCTTTTTTTTTTTTTTTTGAGACCGTCTCACTCTGTTGCCTAGGCTGGAGTGAAGTGGCATGCTGTTGGCTCACTGCAACCTTCACCTCCCAGGTTCGAGCAATTCTCGTACCTCATCCTCCTGAGTAGCTGGGATTGCAGGTGCATACCACACACCTGGCTAATTTTTGTATTTTTAGTAGAGATGGGGTTTCATCATGTTGGCCAGGCTGGTCTCGAACTCCCGACCTGAGGTGACTGACCCACTTCAGCCTCCCAAAGTGGTGGGATTACAAGTGCAAGATACCGCACCCTGGCTCATTCTTGCTCATTTCTTTTTTGCAACAGAGTCTTACTTTGTTACAGTAGGTAGCTGGTCAGGCATGAGCTGGCCAGGAGAGGACTCCGCCCAACATACACAAATATCAGGAATGTCAGGCGACCATCAGGTGATGGTCAGGCAGTTGTTAACTGTCTTTATAAAATAATAATTGGTCACAGCCAGTGCCAGGGAAAGGCAGTGTCCTAATAAATGGAAAACACCTGAAATGTGATCAGTGGCTTCTTGGTAAGACCTCAGGGGGATAGGCAGGTGCATGCAGACAGCCCACCCCAAGGGAAGAATCAGGGGAGAAGTAACAAGACCCCAGAAGCATGCCAACATATAAAACCCCAAGTCAAAAGCTCAAACCGCACACCTGTCTTTCAAGTCACACACTTGGTCCTTCTCCAAGTGTATGTTCTTTCCTTCCTTTTATTCCTGCTCTAAAACTCTTCAGTAAACTTTCACTCTGGCTCTAAAACTTGCCTTGTTGAAGATGATTTGGGTGGAAAGAAAAAAAAAATGTGCCTTGGTTTCTCCTTCTGTCCCTTGGTTGAATTCATTCTTCTGAGGAAGCAAGATTTGAGGTTGTGGCAGACCCCTACAAATTTGCCTTGTCTAACATTTTGGTGCCGTGTGACTTTGACTTGGACACCTTCCACAGTAATAAGTCTGTTGTCCAAGCTAGAGTGCAGTGGTGCAATCATGGCTCACTGTAGCCTTGACCTCTAGTGCTCAAGCAATACTCCTACCTTAGCCTCGAGGGTAGCTAGGACTATAGGCACACGGCCCAATGCCTGGCTAATTTTTTGTAATTGATCTAGCTATATATATATGTAAAATATATATAGTAGAGATGGGGTTTTGCCATGTTGCCCAGGCTGATCTTGAACTTCTGGCCTCAAGCGATCCTTCTGCTTTGGCCTCCCAAAGTGCTGGGCTCATAGGCATAAGCCATTGCGCCTGGCCTCCTTTCCATTCTTATACACAATTCCATTTTCAATAGAAACTTAACTCTAAAGATGTCACTTTTCTGCTTCAGTCCTATTATCACAAGTTACAATTCCCTAACATGGCTACTAGGCCCTCCCTGAGCTGCTCCTGTGTCTCTTTGACCTAATTTGTACCTTCCTTCCCCATCTCTCACTAAGCTTACTTACATGGGATGTGTTCGCCAACAGCCCAAGCTCAGCTCTATTCTGTCTCAATTTCTTTCTTTTTTCTTTTTGCTGTCGTTGTTGTTGAGATGGAGTTTCACTCTTGTTGCCCAGGATGGAGTGCAATAGCACGATCTCAGCTCACTGCAACCTCTGCCTCCCAGGTTCAAACGATTCTCCTACCTCAGCCTCCTGAGTAGCTGGGATTACAGGTGCCTGCCACCGCACCCAGCTAATTTTTTTGTATTTTTAGTAGAGATGGGGTTTTGCCATTTTGGCCAGGCTGGTCTTGAACTCCTGACCTCAGGCGATCTGCCTGCCTCAGCCTCCCAAAGTGCTGGGATTACAGGCATGGGCCACTGCGCCCCACCCTCAGTTTCTCACATACACTCTTCTGTTTGGCCTTTCCCCACCTCTTGTCATTCTTGTGATCTGAGTTCAAAAGTCACTTACTCAGAAAGACCTTCCTTGTCCATCCCTCTCCTCTGGTTTTACTAAGGCAGGCACTGCATACCTTACCATGGTGAGTCCATGTATTAAATATATGAGTAAGCTTATTTAGGCTTCCTCTCCCCCATTAGACTGTGAACATCTTGGGAGTAGGAGCCATTTTGGTCTTGTTCATTGGCATATAATAGGCACTCAATACGTGTTGGCTGTTGAATAAATTTGAGAAGTTTGACTCAATCATCCACATTAGACTTCTTTATAAATGGTACATTCAGTGGGAATCGGCTGTGTCCAGTGAAGGAAAGCAACCCTGAATGCAGTGCCTGTGACTTAGTACAGGCTCGGTAAAGGACAGCTATGTTAATGGGATAATGGCAGGGAAGGGAGATAACACAAGCTTTCTTATTTCTTGCAGACGTTTCACTTATTCCCTTTGTTTAGTTGCCTGGCTCCCTATGACTTTATTTATTTTTTATTTTTTTGAGGCACAGTCTCACTCTGTCACCCAGGCTGGAGGGCAGTGGCGTGATCTCAGCTCACTGTAACCTCCTCCTCCTGAATTCAAGTGAATCTTGTGTCTCAGCCTCCCGAGTAGCTAGGATTACAGGTACCTGCCACCACATCTGGCTAATTTTTGTATTTTTAGTAGAGCTGGGGTTTCACCATGTTGGCCAGCTAGTCTCGAACTCCTGACCTCAAGTGATCTGCATGCCTCAGCTTCCCAAGGTGCTGGGATTACAAGTGTGAACCACCTCGACCAATCCCCTATGACTTTAGAAACAAAAACAGCTTATAATTAGTATGACTTTGAGTCTTTCGTATACACTCTTTTATGTACTCTTCTTAATCACACTCAGAGGCAGTCACTATGTCTCCATTTTACGGAGGAGAAAAATGAGGTTTAGAGAGATAAGGAATTAGGCTGAGGTCTCTCAGCTAATTAGAGGCAGAGCTGGGTTTCAAATTCATTCTTTGGATTCCAGGGTTAGTTTAGTTTATTTCACTCAACAAATTAATCTCATAATGAGGCATGGAAGGGAAAGATCCTATATTTTCCCAAAACACAGCCACATTTCATCACTGACTCTTGCCTCACCTGAGCCTTTTGTTTCTCAGATACTTGGAACAAAAATCATTCATTTGGAACTGCTCTTTCTTCCTCTGTATGTGCTTAGTGCATTTTTCTTTGTAAAGAAGACTCTAAGTAAATTACTTTTAGGCCAGGAGCAAGGGCTTATGCCTATAATCCCAGCAATCTGGGAGTCATTAAGGCAGGAGCATCACTTGAGGCCAGGAGTTTGAGACCAGTCTGGGCAAAAAATTGAGACTCCATCTCTACTAAAAAATAATAATAAAAAGAAAACCAAAGAAATGACTTCTAATTGTTTTATTCTATAGGCATGTCTCACTAAAAGAAAAACTTGGCCAGGCACAGTGGCTCATGCCTGCAATCCCAACACTTTGGGAGGCCGAGGCGGGCGGATCACCTGAGGTCAGGAGTTCAAGACCAGCCTCACGAACATGGAGAAACCCTGTCTCTACTAAAAATACCAAATTAGCCGGGCATGGTGTCACATGCCTGTAATCCCAGCTACTTAGGAAACTGAGGCAAGAGAATCAGTTGAATCCAGGAGGAAGAGGTTGCAGTCAGCCGAGATGGTATCATTGCATTCCATCCTCGGCAACAAGAGTCAAACTCCATCTCAAATAAAAAAAAAAAAAGAAAAACTTATTTTATATGCAGATCTTAGTGTTTCAAAGTATATGAATTAAGTAAAAAACTCCTTACCTCTCATTTTAGAGAATGTTTTAGTCATAAAAAAGCTTGACATACACTTTAGATAATGAAATCCCCTGGTGTGTTTCAGGCAATTATTCAATTCAATGTGCACAGCTTCTAGAACACAGAATGCAGAGATGCCTGGAATTAATGGTCTGGCAGCAAGTCTGTTTCTCACGTTTTCCAATCTGAATGTATAAATTTTTGATCTTACAAACCTGTAATGAATGTGTTGGATTACTGTCTTTGCTCTATTGTCAGCATATAATGAGACTTGGCTTCTTGGCAGAATGATCAAGTTAAGGATATTGCAGTCTAACCACAAGGAAACACAGATCTCCTTCTTGTCAGCATTCTTCCTTTCAAAAAGGTTACTTAAAGTGGTGCTTAAAAGATAATTCTATCCTAAAACACAGTGACTTAGGGAAAAAAAGAGAAAAAAATAAAGATAATTCTAGCTTGCTAAATTTAGGGTATAGAAAAGTCCAAAATGAGAACATTCACTGGGCAATTGTGCAAGAAATGTTAATATGTGCATTAAGGGGAGGGTGTTCTACCCTCCTGATGCCTGCCTCTGTCTCTCTCTCATTTTGCCTTGACACACAGCATAAAATGTATCAAGGTCAAAAGTTAATGAGAGCTGAGCACCAGTAGCTCACTCTGGTAATCCCAGAACTTTGGAGGCTGAGGCAGGTGAATTGCTTGAGCTCAGGGGTTTGAGACCAGTGTGGGCAACATGGCAAGACCCTGTCTCTACAATTAGGTGGGTATGGTGGCACCAGCCTGTAGTCTCAGCTACTTGGGAGGCTGAGGTGCAAGGATCACCTGAGCCCAGAAGGTCGAGGCTGCAGAGAGCTGTGATTGTGACACTGCGCTCCAGAGCCTGGGTGACAGCGTGAGACCCTGTGTTAACTCTGTTCTCACACTGCTATGAAAAAAATCCCTAGACTGGGTTATCGATAAAGGAAAAAGGTTTAAACGACTCACAGTTCTGCACTGCTGGGGAGGCCTCAGGAAACACAATCATGGCCGAAGGCAAAGGAGAAGCAGGCACCCTCTTCACAGGACAGCAGGAAGAACAGAGTGAGCGAAAGCATGGGAAGTGCGAGACGCTTAGAAAACCATCAGATCTAGCTCAATAACTGCACAAATCAGGAAACTTTAAAAAACAGAAAAACAAAACAAAACAAAACCCATCAGATCTCTCAAGACTCACTATCATGAGAACATCATGGGGCAACCGCCCCCATGATCCAATTACCTCCATTTGGTGCCCCCCTTGACACGTGGGGATTATGAGGATTACAGGAATTACAATTCAAGATGAGATTGGGTAGGGGAACAGCCAAACCATATCAGACCCTGAAAAAAAAAAAAAAGAAAGGAAGGAAGGAAGGAAAGAAGGAAAGAAAGAAAAGAAAAGTTAAGTGAGGCAGTGAACTCTTTGCCTCTTCCACCACATTTCAAATACAAAATGTGCTGGGTGCGGTGGCTCATGCCTGTAATCCCAGTTCTTTGGGAGGCTGAGGTGAGTGGATCACCTGAGGTCAGGAGTGGGAGACCAGCCTGGCCAACATGGTGAAACCTGTTTCTATTAAAAATACAAAAATTAGCTGGGTGTGGTGGTGGGTGCCTGTAATTCCAGCTACTCAGGAGGATAAGGCAAAAGAATTGCTTGAACCCAGGAGGCGGAGGTTGCAGTGAGCCGAGATCGCACCATTGCACTCCAGCCTGGGTTACAACAGCAAAACTCTGTCCCCCCACACCAAAAATAAACAAGTAAATAAATAAATAAACAAGTAAAATAAATACAAAATGATTTCATACCTAAGTTATTCCTTCTTTTTATTCTTTTTTTGAGACAGGATCTCACTCTTTTGCCCAGCCTGGAGTGCAGTGGTATGATCATAGCTCGCTGCAGACTTGACCTCCTGGTCTCAATCAGTTCTCCCATCTTAGCTTCCTGAGTAGCTGGGTCCATGGGTCCACACCACCACATCCAGCTCACCTTTGTTTAAATTTTTTGCAGAGATGGGTGTCTCACTATGTTGCCCAAGCTGATGTCAAACTCCTGGGCTCAAGTGATCCTCCCACCTTGGCCTCCCAAAATGCTGGGATTGCAGTCGGGAGCTACTATACCCAGCCATGTACCTGAGTTATTCCTGAAACCATCCTGAAGTCAGAGCTGCTCTTCAAAAATCTGTCGGCAAGTTCTCTGCTCATCTTCATATTCAAGGCGGATTTCTAGTCACCCTCAGTTAACTCACAAAAAGATAAGCTAGCAGCACAGTTAATATGAGAAGCTTACTGGTATCTGAATATTGCTTTGAAATGCATTTTCTTTTTTGATGACTGGGTCTTGTGCTGTTACCCAGTGTCTGGGCCTTGGACACTTCAGTAAGCTTCCTGTACTCCACACTAGGCACAAAGTGTAATAGATAGGGGCAGGGGCCGGAGAAGGTACCCAGGAGACCAGCAGCTCAGTGGTTAAATGCTGCGTACAGAAGGATGGCTGGGGAGTGTCGATCTGTGTGACTCTGAGGTACATGAATATTTCTGGAAAGAAAGACAGCATTGCAGACAAGTTATGGATTTCTCACGATCTCAGAAGTTTGGTAGCTCAGCATCAAGTTAAAGGGAGGAGGCCGGGCGCAATGGCTCATGCCTGTAATCCCAGTACTTTGGGAGGCCGAGGCGGGTGGATCACAAGTTTGGGAGTTCGAGACCAGCCTGACCAACATGGTGAAATCCCATCTCTACTAAAAATACAAAAATTAGCCGGGTGTGGTGGCAGGTGCCTGGTAGTCCCAGCTACTCGGGAGGCTGAGGCAGGAGAATCACTTAAACCTGGAAGGCAGAGGTTGCAGTGAGCCAAGATGGTGCCACTGCACTCCAGCCTGGGCAACAAAGTGAGACTCCATCACAAAAATAGAGAGAAAGAAAAGAAAAGAAAGAAAAACAGTAATTTCTAGAATGTCTGAGTTTGCAATGGAGATTCATGCTTATGACATAATACTGATGACCACCAACTTGCTTGTCTCTTGGGCTTTGTCCCTCCAGATTTAAAAATATTCTCCCAATTTCTTCCCCATGGCAGTTATATATAAAATAACTGCCATGGGGAAGAAATTGGGATATACATACTCATATATATACACATATACACACACACATATATACACATATACGTATATATATATGTGTATATATACACATGTGTATATATACACACACATATACGTATATATATATGTGTATATATACATATGTGTATATATACACACACATATATACACATATACGTATATATATATACATATGTGTATATATACACACACATATATATACATATATATATAATATATGAACAATGGGGTCTCACTATGGTGCCCAGACTGGTCTCAAGCGATTCTGGGCTCAAGCAATTCTCCTGTCTCAGCCTCCCAAAGTGCTGGGATTTCAGGTGTAAGCCACTGCACCTGGCCCCTCATGGCACTTTTTGCAGCCTCTCTATTTTTCTGCAGATGTAAAATGTGAGTAAAGGAATCCAATAGAAATTTGGTCAATATTGAAGGCAGAGAGGAGGATTCCCTAGCTCCCCATCATGTTATAATTGTGCTATTGCATTTTAGATTCGTTTTGATTTTTTTCTGCCTTACGCCTAACTTGACAACCACTATGCTTCCAAATCAATTTCTCCTACACTGAAGCAAATCGAGTTTTTAATTCCATTGGGTTGGTATTTGAATGGGAGCACTCACATTGAATCAAAAGTCACATGGATTCTATTCCTGTCTTTGAGAATATCAGCACCTTCCTGAGAAATAAGGGACATGTATAAGTAAACATTCAGAAACTCAGAGTTGGTTGCTGTAGGAGCTTAAACCACCATTTGGGTGCACTCTTAGTAATCTGCATATCCTTTGAACTATTCATGACCATCGTGGCCCATTAGGAGGCTTCTGCAATGGCTTGATGTTCTTAGCAATAACACAGACTAGACTGGGATGAAAGGGGAAAAAAAGAGGAAAGGAAGAGGGAGAAAAAATGAATGGGAGAGGAGAAGAGATGGATAAGAAAGAAGTTCTGATCTCATTGTGCAATGGCTGCAAACAACATCTTCCTTGGTAGTGAATACAGCCTGTTTCTTGTACGGGTTGCTCTAAGGGACCTTGGAGACAGGTCTTTCAAATGTTATGTTGATGTCTCTGACCTTGCACTACCCCTGATGTAGGCTCCAACCAGGTATTTGAGGTACCTTTGGAAAGCCCCAGGGCACTGTGGCCAGGGTTCACATTGGCTAAGTCATCATGTCCATCTGCACAAAGCTGCAGAACAAGGAGCATGTGATTGAGTCTGTGTAGGGCCAAGTTCAAGTTCCCTGGACACCAGAAGATTCATATCGCAAAGAAGTGGGGCTTTACCAAGTTCAGTGTGGACAAATTTGAAGACATGGTAGCTGAGAAGCAGCTCATCCTAGACGGCTGCCCGGTCAAGTACATCCCCAGTCATGGCCCTCTGGACAAGTGGTTTGTCCTGCACTGGTGATGGCTTCCACTGCACTGTCCCCTCTTAATATCCACCAATAAATCTGACTTCTTGTCTATGAAAAAAAAAAAGAGGCCAGTCGTGGTGGTTCACACCTGTAATCCCAGCACTTTGGGAGGCCAAGGCAGGAGGATCACTGAGGTCAGGAGTTGGAGACCAGCGTGGCCAACATGGTGAAACCCTGTCTCTGCTAAAAATACAAAAATTAGCTGGGCATGGTGGTGGGTGCCTGTAATTTCAGATACTAGAAAGGCTGAGGCAGGAGAATAGGAGAATTGTTTGAACCTGAGAGGCAGAGGTTGCAGTGAGATCATGCCACTGCAGTCCAGCCTGGGAGACTGAGCCAGACCCTGTCTTTAAAAACAAAACAAACTGATGAAAGGGAACAAGGAATGGGAGGGTAGTCTTTGAAGAAACCTGTTGCCTCAGTCTATCAGTCAGCAGTTTTCAAATTCACATTCTTGCTCCAATTACTCATTTCATAAATGCTGCTTCAACATAGATTTCTTTTTCGTTTTTGTTTTTGTTTTTTTTTAAGATGGAGTCTCACTCTGTCGCCCAGGCTGGAGTGCAGTGGTGCAGTCTCGGGGCACTGCAACCACCACCACCGGGGTTCATGCGATTAGCCTGCCACAGCCACCCGAGTAGCAGGGATTTAAGTCATGTGCCACCACGCCCAGCTAATTTTTTGTAGAGATGGGGTTTCACTGTGTTAGCCAGGATGGTCTTGATCTCCTGACCTCGTGATCAGCCTGCCTCGGCCAAAGTGCTAGGATTACAGGCGTGAGCCACTGCACTCCTCCTAGATTTCTTATTAGCTGGACGTGGCAGTGGGCGCCTGTAATTCCGGCTATTTGGGAGGCTAGGGCAGGAGAATCACTTGAATCTGGGACGTGGAGGTTGCAGTGAGCCGAGACCATGCCATTGTATTCCAGCCTGGGCAACAAGAACGAAACTCCATCTCAAAAAGAAGAAACAATCAAACATAGATTTCTTTAAAAGAAGTAATCCACTGTGGAATTGGAAAAACAATGAACATCTCATGGAAATAGAGTAGAATGATACCCCTCCCAGAAGCTGGGAAGGGTATGTGTGGTGAGTGTAAAGAGAGTGAGCAATGGGGACAAACATGTTGTCAGACGGAAGGAATAAGTCCTGATATTCCACAGCAGAGCAGGATGATTCAAGTTAGCAACAATGTATTGTATATTTCAAAATAGCTCGAAGAGAGGACTTGAAATGTTCCCGTACATCAAAATGGTAAATACTCAAAGTGATGGATATCCTAAATACCCTGACTTGATCATTACACATTCTGTGCATGTAACAGATATCACATATACCCCAAAAACACGTACTAATATTATGTATTAAAAAAACCACTCACACCCTAAGGCCATAGACAATGACAAGCACACAAATCACTTGACAATTATCTGGGGTTTTTGTCTTCCTGGATTGCATTAGTTTAGGTGTTAATAGCACCTGCCTTATCTTTGAGAGAGCAATCTGCTTCTGAAGCTACACGGGACAGCAAAGCCATATTGAACTTAGATCCATACAACCTGGGTTTGTGCCTTAGCTCTGATGTTTGTTATCTGTGTAGTCACAGGTAAGCCATTGCTTTTCTCAACATTCTTTTCCTATTCATCTGAAACTCAGAGGGATATATACGGTGGCGGGGGTGGTGGGGGGGGCGGTGGTTAAGAAATGCATTTTGTGAAATGCTTTGGTGGCTAAATGCTTATTATCTTTGACTGATGGTGTTTGTTTGCCACAGGTAAGATCATTGAAGTTGGAATTCTAGTACCTATGATTATCACCCAGCTTCCTTCAGCTTTTTACCTTTTGTTTTGTTTTGAGACAGAGTCTTGCTCTGTCACCCAGGCTGGCGTGCAGTGGTGCAATCTTGGCTCACGGCAATCTCTGCTACCTGGGTTCAAGCGAGTCTCCTGCTTCAGCCTCCCCAGTAGCTGGGATTACATGCACCTGCCACCATGCCTGGCTAATATTTTATTTTTAGTAGAGACAGGGTTTCACCATGTTGGCCGGCTGGTCTCGAACTCCTGACCTCAAGTGATCCACCTGCGTCAGCTTCCCAAAGTGTTGGGATTACAGGCGTGAGCCACCACGCTCAGCAGTTTTTTTACCCTTTGAAACATATTCAGGGTACAAATTCTCCTTCAGTAATGAGAAGAGTTAAATACCCTTTGCCTGTGGATATCTCATGAACAAGAGGAAAATAATGGGCTTAGCTCTCAAATGCTGCCCAAATTTTTAAAAAGCCCAACCTAAAGAAACTGTAGGATTTTCACTCTATCAGGTCCCAGGTTTCTGGCCCCACCCAAGACTTCTCTTCCCCAGTCTTTGCCCACCTCAACTTTATTCTCAACAGTTTGCGCTCCCTGGTACCCAGCAGGCTGTTAATCCTGTGTGCTTTTGCTTATGCCGCTCTTGACACTCAGGTGTCCTATCCTGGCAGGTATCCTTGCAGTTCTCACACCAGTGGTGCTAAGGGTCTCTCTGACATACAAGCCCGCTTACCCTAAATACACTGCTCACACTGCTCTATGAGGCAGCCCGCTTACCCTAAATACACTGCTCTATGAGGCAGGAGCTGCCCTATCGCAGCATCTGGCCCAGGGAGTAGGTTCTTCAAAACACTGAACTGAGTCACAAGACCATACTAATGACTACGAGTTTATTTATGATTATTTAACTTGTTCTCAGCTGCTGCCAAGTCAAATCTGATCCATATGCAGTCTTCCCTTCTCTGTGCTCTGTAATGGCATTCTACCTAACTCTGTGGAAGCACTAGAAATAATACAAGGCAGTTTTTCCCCTGTTCTCTTGACTTCAGGACATTGATTTTCAAATTCGTGCAGTTTAGTGCTAATATTTTAATTAGAATTGGTTGGGCACAGTGGCTCACGCCTGTAATCTCAGCACTTTGGGAGGCTGAGGTGAGCAGATCATCCTAAGTCAGGAGTTTGAGACCTGCCTGGCCAACATGGTAAAACCCCGTGTCTACTAAAAACACAAAAATCAGCCGGGCGTGGTGGCATGCCCCTGTAATCCCAGCTACTTGGGGGGCTGAGGTAGGAGAATCACTTGAAACTGGGAGGTGGGAGTTGCAGTGAGTCAAGATTATGCTACTGCACTCCAGCCTGGGCAACAGAATAAGGCTCTCAGAAATAAACACAAAAAATTCAATCACAATTACGTTAATGCTGATGAATTCAACACTGGTACATTTTCCGTAAGAGGAAGGGGAGATGGCGAGGCAAGAAAGTTGGAGCCAACCTACTGATCATGCTTTTCCCACCTGATTCCAGCAATGTATCTACCATGAGGCTGCGGCAGGAGCTGGAGGGAGGGCTCTGTGTTTTGCATAGGAAATGCATTTTATTCCCCACATTAAAGCAAGCTGGGGTGCTGGGAGATGATGCCGTGTCCCCAACGAAGCAATGATCAGGTCCCAGAGCGTTGGCAGCAGCAAGCAGGGGCTGGTGGCTTCGAGGAGGAGCAGGGGTTACCTCTCCTTGAGGAGGAACTAGGTGGCAAGAACAGGTGCACCCATGGGCAAAGAACCCCATCAAGACCAGTACCAACAACTGCACCACGACTGCCAGGTGCCCCAACTGTACCTTGGGGCTGCCCAGCACAAGCACACACTGTGCTGACAGCCTCCATGGTGCAATCATGGGTGAGAAGGCATTGCCCCTACCCCTGGGGCCTGGCACCTCTGGGTGCATGGGTATCTCCTGCTTATCTATGACTCACCAGAACAGTATACATACTCAGCAGACGCTCTTTGTTTTCAACACTCAGGGGCAAATATAGGCCCAGCTGCTCCATGCTTATTATGGTCATGAAAATCATTCCCAACACTCTTTTTTACCGTTTTTTTTTTTTTTTTTTTTTTAGTCTCACTGTGGCCAAGGCTGGAGTGCAGTGGTGCAATCTTGGCGCACTGCAACCTCTGCGTCATGGGTTCAAGCAATTCTCGTGCCTCAGCCTCTTGAGTAGCTGGGATTACAAGTGTGCACCACCACGCCCAGCTAATTTTCGTATTTTTAGTAGAGAAGTGATTTTGCCATGTTGGCCAGGCTGGTCTCAAACTCCTGATCTCAAGTGATCTGCCCCCCAACCTTGCCCTCCCAAAGTGCTGGGATTACAGGCCATTTCCAGCACTCTTAATGCACTTTGCATCCCACCACTGACGCAGTGCTTCCTAGGGACACAAACAGAACAAAGGTGGAGGGCATGGATGCAGGTGTGAGTGCACAGAGGACCATAAAGCATCACCATGCAACACTGCTAGAGGTGGCAGAGGAGGCAGTAATTGTCAGCAAGTAGCTAGGAAAAAATAAAGACGGCTG
The DNA here is from genome assembly GCA_963574635.1 of Cheracebus regulus. Taxonomy (NCBI): domain Eukaryota; kingdom Metazoa; phylum Chordata; class Mammalia; order Primates; family Pitheciidae; genus Cheracebus; species Cheracebus regulus. The sequence continues at coordinate 45,014 of CAUYQU010081792.1, forward strand.
GGCACAGTGGCCCACCCCTGTAATCCTAAGACTTTGGAAGGCTGAGGTGGGCTGACCACTTGAGTCCAGGAGTTTGAGGCCAGCCTGGGCAACATAGTAAGACCCCATCTTTAAAAAAAAAAAAAATACAAAAACGAGCTGGGCATGGTGGTTTGTGCCTGTGGTCCTAGCTGCTTAAAGGCTGAGGTGGGAGGACTGCTTGAGCCCAGGAATTTAAGGCCACAGTGAGCCATGATTGCACCACTGCACTCTAGCCTAGGGTTTTTTTTTTTTTTAAACTCGAGCAGTCCTCCCACTTCAGCCACCCACAGTGCTAGGATTATAGGTAAGAGCCACACCTGTTAAATAAATAAATAAGGGGCCAGGAACAGTGGCTCATGCCTGTAATCCCAGCACTTAGGGAGGCCAAGATAGGTGGATCACTTGATCCCAGAAGTTCAAGACCAGCCTGGTCAACATGGTGAAACCCTGTCTCCACTAAAAACACAAAAAATTATTCGGGTGTGATGGTGCATGCCTGTAGTCCCAGCGACTTGGGAGGCTAAGACAGGAGAATCGCTTGAAGCCAGGAGGTGGTGGTTGCAGTGAGCCGGGATTGCACCACTGCACTCCAGAGACTCTGTCACCCCCCACCACCAAAAAAATAAAGAGATCAAAGCCTCTATGGTAGCAACCTAGACCTTTTCAGTTGTGACTGGTTGTATTAAGGGGACTGACAATTGCTTGAATTACAAGTAGAATTGTTAGTTTCAAGTCTTAGTTGATGGAATGCTGTGACTGCAAACATTGACTTCCTTTAAAAATACGCTAGAAATCAGATGGAGCCTGGTTTAGCGAGGTCTTAATGTCCCTTGGTGTTAGCCCTAACATATATTGTACAGATAATAATCTAAGATCAAGTTCTGTTCTTAAGGATTAGGAGCGGCCGGGCATGGTGGCTCACGCCTGTAATCCCAGCACTTTGGGAGGTCGAGATGGGTGGATCACCTGAGGTCAGGAGTTTCAGACCAGCCTGGCCAACATGGTGACACCCCCACATCTAAAAAAAAAGAAAAAAAAAGGAATAGGAACTTTTCGGCTGAGTGCAATGGTTGACAACGGTAATCCTAGCACTGTGGGTGGCTGAGGTGGGAGGACTGCTTGAGCCAAGGAGTTAGACCAGCCTGGGCAACACAGGGAGACCTAGTCTCTACACAAAATTTGAGACAATTAGCCAGGCATTGTGGTACATGCCTGTGGTCCCACCTACTTGGGAGGTGAGGTGGGAGAATCACTTGAGCTGGGGAGGTGGCAGTGATCCATGATCAAGCCATTCCACTCCAGCCTCGATGACAGAGTGAGACCCTGTCTCAAAAAGATAAAAATAAAGAAATTTAAAAAGGATTAGGAACTTGTGTGTGTTTGGTGTGGATATGGGGAAGTGAGAAGAGGCAGTTCGAGAATTTTGTCCCCTCTATTGGCAGAAAGGGGCGAGGCAGTCACAACCACAAGCAAAAGTAGGTTAGAGAAACTTGGTATTACATTTATTTTTCTTTAAATACATTAACTTTCTCCCACCCTCACCCACTGCAGGGAGGAACAGAAAAAATCCCCACCCCCTTCCATTCTGGGGATTTTGCGCCTGAGAGGTGAGGATGAAGTATAAAAATACTACTTACAAAGGGAAGGAGGTATCTGTTGCTTAACGGTAGATACCTTCATCCCTATGCCCCTTTTGATCCAAAAAAAAAAAAAGGCCCCTGGGAATCAATCGGAGTACAGAACTAGCCCTCTTCTAGAGGGTCCGCAAACCTCAACATGGAAGACGAAGCTCCGAGATTAACTGAGGAAGAGATTGAATGGATAGCACCTTAGGTCCTGGCAGGGGAAGGGCCCTCTCTTACCCCGGAGTCAGCCGGCGCTGGCCAGCCTTTGTTTCCATAGGTCCTGTGTAAACATTGACATTTTCCTTTATGTCCCTGCTCTTCTGTTTCATACAGAGCCTCCCTCACCTCTTGTGGAGGCGCTTGGTTCCTTGATCTTTCCTTCCTTCCCTTCTAACCTTCCTCCAGAAGAATTGAGAAGGGGAGGGAAGGTTTGTAGAGGGGGCAGAGCCCATCTTATCCCTTCTGGGTCAGGGCAGCTCATCCTCCTAAGGGGAACCTTGAAAGAGGATGTCCTCCATGTTCTTGATTGGGATGGACGCCTTCCCCCAGAGCAGGGACAAGGCAGGTAGATAGTCCAGTACCAGGAGACAGTGGTCTTGATGGGTGAGGCCACCAGCATGGACTAGCAGGAAGGAAGGCTTCATGAGGCAGGAAGTGGGGGCACATCTGGCACTGGTCTCACACTGAGGGTGGAAGCCCAGCCCTGGACTACCCTTCCCATCACTGGGAAAGTGACCATCATCACCTTACAGTCCTGTTTGTTAGAGCTGTGCATCCACGAGGCAAAAGGTCTTCTCCAGGTCTCAGTGTAGCTGCAGCACTCATACAAGCTCATCCAATAGAATCCCAATATTCTGCGTGGCCTCTGAGGGACCAGCAATGGGCTTGTTACACATGGGGCAGACACAGCGAACTTCCAGCCATTTCACCAGACACCTGGGAACAAAGGAATAATGGTAATCTCTAATGAGGTGGACCACACTGCTCTGGCTATCTCCCAAAACAAGAACATCCTGCGGTGGCTCATGCCTGTAATGCCAGCACTTTAGGAGGTGGAAGTAGGTGGAAGGTCAGGAGTTTGAGACCAGCCTGGCCAACATGGTGAAACCCCATCTCTACTAAAACTCCAAAAAGTAGCCAGGTGGGGTGGCGGGCACCTGTAATCCCAGCTACCTGGGAGGCTGAGGCAGGAGAATCACTTGAACCTGGGAGGCAGAGGTTGCAGTGAGCCGAGATCATGCCATTGCACTCCAGCCTGGTAGCCTGGGCAACAAGAGCGAAACTCCATCTCAAAAAAAAAAAAAAAGAAGAGGAATATCCCTACCCCTGCCCCAACCTAATCCCTCTGAGCTTTGCTTGGTGTTTACACAGGACCTGGGGCATCTCTGGCAAGCAGTAGATAGGAAGTGGCAGAGACTGGAAGGTTCCAGAATTCTCCTTCGAAGGCACCCCGGACACATTCCCACTTACTTGCGGTGAAAGGCGTGTTGGCACGGAAGCACGCCTAGCTCATCCTTCCCCTTGAAGTCTTCCAGACAGACTGCGCAGGTCTGCTGCAGAGAGAAAGGAGAAGGTAAAAGCATCTCATTCATTCATCCCCAGACAAGAAAAAACTAAGCTCTAGCCTAGTCTGTTCTACCAGGCAGTGAAACGTTTTAGCGATCCTTTACAAAACTGTATTGACAGCATGGTAGTCATTAACCACATGTGGCTGTTTAAATATAAATTAACAAAATAAGATGAAATTATAAATTCAGTCCCTTGGTTACACTCATCACATTTCAAGTGCTCAACAGCCACATGATGCTAATGGTTTCCATACTGAATGGTGCAGACATAGACCATTCCTATTATCACAGAAGTTTCCATTGCACTGTAAAGAGCTATCCTAGAAGAACGGTTTTCAGTACTTTCTTGCCCAATACATTTGGTGAGCGGGCATGTAATACCATCTAGAGGTAAGGATGGGGGCAGCAGTATTTGTGATCATTTACATTCTTTAAATCTAGACTTCCCACATCCTGACATATTAACTCCCTTGACCTCAGGTGAATTACTCTCCTAGAGGAAGGCTTGGGAAACATTTGCATTTGCTGAGGGAGGCATAATAAACAAAATGAGCCCACATCTAGGCGGTCTCATGTGTAGTGGAACTGTGATCCTCCCCACTCCCAGACAACCACGAACATGCACTGAGCAGAAGTGTCTGTGGTCATGAACAGAAGGCTTGGGAAATGGGTTAGGTGACCTTAGAGGCATAGGTAGGAAAGGAATGGGATATGACTAATTCCTAAAGTTGGAGTCGAAGGGACTAAAGGAATTGGTGTATGGGTGGGAGTGGGGTGGGAGAGAAATGGCAGAGTCACAGGAATGAACACACTAGTTAGATCTAGTCTGTTAAGATGGGGTATACACAAAAGTCAAAGGACCTCATTGTCTACAGTATCAACCAGGACATACAGGCTGAACAGGGGAAAGTTAGCTGAATTCTGTCTATGGCATGAAAGGGTGTGACCATCCTCCTGGTAAAAATTATGCGAGTGGATTCCTGGGGCCTGGGATTGTGGGATTCCTGGGGCCATAGGGTACTACTTATCTAAACCCTTCTGTGATCCCATCATATCTTCTGCCTGAGGCTGTTCCAGATACAGTCAATTCCATGTATTAATTACTTGCTGAGATGTGTCCCTATTATTTGACCAAAGGAGATATGAAGGCAGGAACTAAGCAGATTTCTGAAAGTGTCCAAGCTGAGAGCTAGAGCAAGGTGCTACCTGTCTCACCTGCTGGGGCCCTCCTGCACACTCTCCTGGCACACTTACCCCATATAATTGTAACTTCTTGGCATCACCTTTAATCACTACCTGAAAAGAAAGAAGAGGCATGATGTCCAAAGAAGAAACCAAGCACTGGGGCCAGCCAGGTAGTATCAACCAATGCAGGGAGTCCCCTGGAAGGCCTGGGGCAAGCTGGACTTCAGACACTGAAGGAGGTTAGCCTCAGGGAGGCTCAGAGGTGAGGCCAGGGGGGTTCCTGCTCAGGAGAGCCTGAGCCTGCCCTCCTTGCCTCTTCCCATCAGCTCAGGTAGAGAAGGAAGCTTCCCAGAAACATGCAGCATTTTACCTCCTTATATCCATATCGCTCACTCTGTGCCTGGTTCCGGAGTTTGCTGGGGGAAACAGAGAAAAAACGGAGAAAGCAGGTTAAACAAAATGATTCAAAGCAGGAGAGTTGGCTGGCTGCTTGGGAATTCTTTTGAAGGCGGAGAGGGGTGCTTGTCCCATACACAGCACAGGGCATACTTTGGACCTATGCAGGCCAACGAGGGTTGATGAAGGACTAAGATTCTTACTCAGGCTTGACAGTCTCAAAACTCACTGCCAGGTCTCATACACAGATGGGGGGACCCTCCAGCACAGCACCCCTAAATAGTTCATTCACTCTCCCAGCCCTTTCCCGATGAGCAAATTCCTTCAGTCACTCAAACTATACAGAAATCAACACTGTGTTTACTGAGTGCACAGAAGTTAGACAGATATGCATAAAAGCGTTATTTCTGCTAAGCCAGTATAGCAGGATAAATAAGTCTCTGTTGACCCTGGGGAATTTTCCACCCGGAGAACACAAGTATTCTGGAACCAAAGCACACTCTTCCCTTTGCTGTGCCAGACAACACAGACGATGCCTCCTTTGTTTTCCTCTTTTCATTTTAAGCTGGTGGCCTGCATACCAGCTGACTCTCAATGGCCGAAACATGGCATGCCGTTACTATTGGCAATAGCACAATATAATGGTTATGGAGCAGTTGCTAATACGTCGCTGGGACACTTAAGATATTCATATATGTTCTTAATGATTCTAAACTCTAAGAGTGAGATACCTTCATTTTTATAGATAAGAAAAATGAAGCTCGTCGAGAAATGGTGGCTCATGCCTGTAATCTCAGCACTTTGGGAAGCTGAGACAGGTGGATCACTTGAGGTCAAGAGTTCGAGACCAGCCTGGCCAACATGGTGAAACCCCGTCTCTACTAAAAATACAGAATCAGCCGGGCATGGTGGCACACACCTGTAATCCCAGTTACTCAGGAGACTGAGGCAGGAGAATTGCTTGAACCCAGGGGATGGAGGTTGCAGTGAGCTGAGATGGTGCCATTGCACTCCAGCCCAGGCAACAAGAGTAAAACTCAGTCTCAAAAAAAAAAAAGAAAAGAAAAATGAAGTCCAAAGAAGTGAATTTATTTGTCCAAACATCACAGAGCTAGTTGGTAGCAGAGTCTGGATTTGAATCAAAGTTGGTGTGATGACTGAGTCCAGGCTCTTTAGCAGATAATGTGGTCTGTTTCCCTAATCAGGTGGAATACATCATAGTCCTGAGAATATGACCTGGTCCTGGGACACACCCTACCTTTTAGTAGGTCTACAACTCTGAATGGCTTGCCGTGCAAATGGCCGAGACCATACTTATACACTGGATTTTGTGCCATTTTATTTTCAAGGAGAGTGGGGGATCTTTCATGCAGAACTCTGCAGGCAGCTTTAGAATGCCTCCTGTACGTGGGTTGGGTGGGATGGCTCACACTTGTAATCCCAGCACTCTGGGAGGCCGGGGTGGGCAGATTGCTTGAGCTCAGGAGTTTGAGACCAGTTTGGGCAACCTGGTGAAACCCCGTCTCTACAAAATATACAAAAATTCACAGGGCATGGTGGCATGCACCTGTAATCCCAGCGACTCAGAGGGCTGAGGCATGAGAATTGTTTGAACCCAGAAGGCGGAAGTTGCAGTCAGCAGACTGCACCACTGCACTGCAGCCTGGGCAACATAGCAAGATCCTGTCTCAAAACAAAACAAGAATGCCTGCTGTATGTGGGTGATGGGGGAACCCGACAGGGCTTTTCCTGGTGGTCACTTCTTAACACAGTCCTGGGTTATTTGGAAGGAAGAATAGAAACCCAGCAAGTCAGGAGAAGCAGGAAACTTTAGTCTGAGGACCAAATATAGCTCACTACTTGTTTTTACAGGGTCCATAGGCTAAGAGTGGTTTTTATTCTTAAATGGTTGAAAACAGAAATAAAGAATAATGCCAAGTTAGGCAAACTGCTTGAGGCCAGGAGTTTGAGACCAGCCTGGGAGATACAGCAAGAATTTGTCTCTTCAAATATAAACAAGAAGAAAAGTAGCCGGGTGTGCTGGTGCATGTCTGTAGTCTGGCCACTTGGGGGGCTGAGGCAGAAGGGTTGCTAGGGCCCAAAAATTCAGAAGTTACAATAAGCTAGGATTGCCCCCACTGTACTAAGGCATGGGCAACTGAGTGAGACTCTGTCAAAAAAATATTTTTAAAAATAAATAATTAAATAAATAAATGAGTAGATAGATGGATGGCTGACCTAAGTCAAAAGGAGAGAAGTTCCAATCACAGAGAGTCCCAGTGGAGGGGGGTGGGGTGAGAAGCTGAAGCTGCTCCCTGGGTGATGGAAGAGGCAGAAGACGGGGGCAGAGCCCGGCCCGGAGCACAGCGCAGGGCAGATAAGATCAGGCTGCCAGCCTCCTCCGTTGTTCCTGATGGGAAGTCAGGTGACCTGGCAAGGTTCATGTTTCTGGGGCCTCTTGGGAGCTCCAGTCCAAGTGGACTCATGCCATGGGCTTGGGTACTGGGGCAGCACATCTACCATCCCCTCCCCTCCCCCTTCTCCCCACCATATCCTTTCTGTTTCAGGCAGGGCTGGGCTAAAGGCCTAACCAATGCTCCCACTGTCCCATCCTTCACTTTGCAGAGAGCTCCTTGGTCCAGAAAAGGTCTTTGTACATACACATGTCTCTGTCCCAATTTCCAAATGAGCAGGGCAGAGGGGCGCTGGGACGTACCCAACGCTTAGGTGGCTACTGTTACTTGACTGATACTGGGTTCAGCAGAGGTGGGAAGTGTTCCCAAGGACAGAGAGCACACAGCCTCCTTGAGGGACAAAGACACTGCTGCTCTGTTTTGAGGTACGTGCAGAGTAAACAAGGAAGTGGTGAAGAGCCTGTGTTTTTAACTGTCTGGGGAATGAGGGACTGCTATGCATTTTTGAGGCACCCATGTCTCACTTGCAACGTGGGTATACTTACGTAGTAGATGCTGTCTTTTTCTGTTTTCTGTACCCCAGGCACCTACAGTAGCTCTTCCCCACCCCTCATGCCTTTCTGGCTGGGTCCTTTAGCGGTTGTGCCCAGGGATCCTCCAAAACTCAGAATGGGAGGGGCTTCAGAGCTGCCCCCTCATCCTATATATAGATTTTAGCTCAGAAAGGATGAGATCATGATGAAATGTGGCCGCAAAGCTTGCAAGGAAAACAGAGCAAAAAGCAGAAACCCTGGGCAATCCCAGCTGGAGACCTAGTACCAACCAGTCTTGACAGGTGGCCTTCTCAGCTGTTGGGTGAGCACAGCCACTAAAAATATCCCATTTCAATGAGACCATTTCTAGCTGCTGCCAGTGGGCTCTCCCTTTCCTCTTCTCCCTTTGAGAACAAACAATGCAGCCAGGCCCTGAAAATAATGTTTCCCTTCCTGCCTATTTGTACTTCCTCGGCCCCTCCATTCCTGTGCAGGGCAGGGGTCAGCTCTGAGACGGGGGAAGCATGAGCAAAGGGGAAGCTGGCCTTGGCCACGGGGCTCACCAGGCTGGGAGCAGTGCGGCCTATTTTGGCTGAGGAGGAAACTGAGAAGCAGGGAGAGGAAGTGGTGGCTTCTACGCCTGTGTGTCTTTTTATATAGAGACATTAACAGGCCACCACATACCACTGAGCCTCTGGGACTGTGAAACTCCAGGGTCAGCGGGCTTCAGGCAGGCTGCAGAACAGGGCAAAGTGACAAAGTAGCAGATTACTGCAGAAGAACAGGTGGTGCTGAGAGCACCACAGTGGGGGCAGCTTTTAGCATCATGTGGTTACTGTTCTGTTTTTTGTTTTATTTTTATTCTTATTTTTTTTTTTGAGATGAGGTTTCACTCATATTGCCCAGACTGGAGTGCAATGGAATGATCTTGGCTCACTGCAACCTCAGCCTCCTGGGTTCAAGCAATTCTCCTGCCTCAGCCTCCCAAGGAGCTGGAATTATAGGTGCCCACCACCACGCCCAGCTAATTTTTGTCTTTTTAGGGCAGACGGGGTTTTATCATGTTGGTCAGGATGGTCTCGAACTCCTGACCTCAAGTGACCCACCCACCTCAGCCTCCCAAAGTGCTGGGATTACAGGCATGAGCCACCACGCCTGGCCCTATTCTGTTGACTACAGTCAAATAAAAAGAAATCAGCAAACCACAGCTCTCCAGCCTGTCATTCTTTGAGACCAGATCCCTACCTGCAAGCGGGTGGCTTGCCTACAGCGGCTCCTCTACTTCAAGGAATACGACTCAAAAGGCAAATACTTGGAAGGACTGGTCAAGACCCTAGCTCACTGCTACCAGACTTGCCCACCTCTGTATCTTTCTCTCTGTATCACCTTGGGCAGATGCTGAACTGCCTGAGCCTGAATTTCCTCATTTATAAAGTGGGCTAATACCTAAACTGAGGATTAAGTGAACTAAATGCTTTATAAAATGCTGACCATGACAATGCCTGGTCTACAGAAAGCCCTTGGTAAAGAGTGGCTAAAGGCTGGGCATGGTGGCTCACGCCTGTAATCCCAGCACTTTGGGAAGCTGAGGCAGACAGATGGTTTGAGCTCAAGAATTTGAGACCAGCTTGGGTGACATGGTGAAACTTCACTGATACAAAACATATAAAAATTATCTATAAAAAATGCAAAAATTAGCTGGGCATGGGGCGGGGCACACCTGTACTTGGGAGACTGAGTTGGGAGGATGGCTTGGACCTGAGAGGTGGAGGTTGCAGTGGGCTGAAATCTTACCACTGTACTCCAGCCTGGGCGACAAAGCAAAACCCTGACTCAAAAAAAAAAAAAGTTAAAAAGAAAAGAGTAGAAAACCTAAGGTTCACACCTATTAGTGGTTGACTTAGGAAATGAACCCTGGCCACCCATTTCATTTTCTCTAGGTCATTTTTGGTTTTGTAGAGACGGGGTTTTGTTGCCCAGGCTAATTTCAAACTCCTGGACTCAAGTGACTCTCTTGCCTTGACCTCCCAAAGTGCTACAATTACAGGCAAGGGCCACGGTGCCTGGCTGGCCTGGATGGTTTTTTTCTTGAGGCCCTTTGCCGCTTGGCATGGGTGTGCCTCTGTGGTGTGGTGGGGAGGGAGAGCAGGGAGAAAAGGGACTTGAGAGAGCTGGTTTTATAAATCCCTCTCAGCTTCATCATAGAGAAACCTTTGGTATTTGGTATATCTTCATATCCTCTGTCTCTAGGAATTAAGCATGAATTGCTTAACATGGGGAGGTTGGTGGTCAGGAAGAAATTGAGGGAAAAAAATAGGCTTCAGGGAAAGGGAGGAGATAGGAAGAGAGGAGAGATACCAGAAATCTACCCTCACCTCCACTTAATGCTTATATGCAATCTTCAGACCCAATTGTACAAGAGAGAAGATAAATCAGTATCTCCTCGGCATAGACTTTTACATGGAAAATTCCAGTTCCAGGGACCTGTGGGAAAAGTTCTGAGAAAGAACAGGTCCAAGGTAACACCTGGGGGTGCTGGGGAGATATGCCTGAGTGCACTTCCCCTTCTTAGAGAGAGCTCTTCCAGACTTGGGGAAGATGGACCAGTTCCTGCCTCTCTTATAGCTGCCTTCCAGCAAAGCACTCAAACCCAGAAGGGCATCTTAGGACTAAAGCCAGCAAAGCCTTTTCCTTAATCTTAATTTAATCTTCTTAAATGATTTGATCAGACACCAGCCCAGACCCCAGCTGATGTCTACTCAAGCATCTGGGAATGTGTGGGTGGTGGGGGAGACAGCTACTGACCACAATGGCCCTAAAGACTCCTAGCATGCTTTACCGGCCAGGGATGGCCAGTATTCTCCAATGTACAGAACAGTCCCATACAATAAGGAATTGTTAATGTCAACAGTAAGCCCCAGTCAGAAACACTACTACTTTGATTCTCATTCTAAATACCAGTCATGCTCTAAATTTTTCTATAGAGTAACTGCCACCAGAGGCCGGGCATAGGAGCTCATGCCTGTAATCCCAGCAGTTTGGGAGGCTGAGGTGGACAGATGACTTGAGGTCAGGAGTTTGAGACCAGCCTGGCCGACATGGTGAAACCCCGTCTCTACTAAAAATACAAAAATACATCTTAGCTAGGCATGTGCCTGTAATCCCAGCTACTCAGGAGGCTGAGGCAGGAGAATATACCTTGAACCCTGGAGGCGGAGGCTGGGGTGAGCTGAGATCGTGCTATTGCACTCCAGCCTGGGCAACAAGAGTCAAACTCCATTCTCAAAAAAACAAAACAAAACAAAACAAAACAAAACAAAAAACAGTCATCAGTTCCTATGCCCTTCAGCAGGAGACAGAGAAAGTGTTCCTGGAGTGTGGTGAGCCCTGCCAAGCTCCAGGTCTTCCCTTAGATCCCTAAGCAATTAAGAATAAATGACAGTTTAAACAAATAGCTCTGGCCAGGCATGGTGGCTCATGCCTGTAATTCCAGCACTTTGGGAGGCTGAGGCAGGTGGATCACTTGAGGTCGGGAGTTTGAGACCAGCCTGGTCAACATGGTGAAACCCCATCTCTACTAAAAATACAAAAATTAGCTGGGCATGGTGGCACACCCCTGTAATCCCAGCTCCTTGGGAGGCTGAGGCAGGAGAATTGCTTGTTGAACCCGGGAGGTGGAGGTTGCAGTGAGCCGAGCTTTGAGCTACTGTACTGCAACCTGAAGTCTCAAAAACAAAACAAAACAAAACAAAACAAAACAAAACAAAACAAAACAAAACAAAAACCAAGTGCTCTCTAGACACTTGGTTTGCTTCCTAATATTAGTATCTGGAGGGCTGACAACAGGTCCCAGGGGGGCAAAGGAACATGACGCTGGCATAACTGATGCCCACCTGTTGCTGACCACCCAAAGGGCATGAATAGGAATAGAGAAAGACACACAAGGGACCACTGACTTTATCACTCAGTCACACAGTAACTCCAGGCAACCTTAGAATAACTGGCCAGGAGGGGGGATGCAGCCCAACCCGTGGTGACCTTATATGCTCAAGAACAACTTGATAGGCTGATATAAATAGAAACACCAGACCCTCAGGGGCCCAGAGAAGGGCAGGCTCAGCCATGTCCTCAACGCGGTGACTCCAGAATAAGGCTGGTGACTCTGCTATAGGACCCTCGCTTAGCTTACCCCACAGCCCTGGACTCCTTCCTCCTGCTGGACTCCCACCCCAGTTAGCCAGGGATCCACGCACCTGATAAAATAGCAGCAGAAGATAAGGCTGAGCATGAAGACAAAAATGCCGGTGCCGAAGATCACCATGTAGATGTTGAGTGGAAGGTCTTGGAAACTGATGGGTGGCATTGAGCAGGACTTGTTGGTGCTCACCAGTCCCAGGCCACAGAAACACCCTGCAAAGGGAGAGGAAAAAATAGATCATATTAGGGTTGGAAATTTACTGCTGGGGCTGATGGCACTGCGTCAGCAGGACAGAAAGAGAATTGGCAGGCTCCGGGCGTCTAAGCCTCAGATTCAGTGGCTCCAGTTTTACATCCCAGCCCTAACACACACTGGCTATGTAATCTTAATTTAACTAATCTACAAAATTGAATACTAGCCAAAATACTTTAAACAATATCCCCATCTAAGGGATAATACATTTAGCCAAGCTGGGTCTGGTGGCTCATGCCTATAATCCCAGTATTTTGGAGAGGCTGAGGCAGGTGATCTCTCAAGGCCAAGAGTTCAAGACCAGCCTGGGCAAAATACAAGACCCCATCTCTACGAAAAATAGAAAAAATAGCTGGGTATGGTAGCACATGCCTATAATCCCAGCTACTCAGGAAGCTGAGTGAGGTGGGAGATCACTTGAGCCCAGGAGTACAAGGCCACATGGTGAGTGGTGATTGTACCACTGCACTCCAGCCTGGGTGACAGAGTGAGACCCGATCTCTGTTTTTAAAAATTAAAAAAAAAAATAATAATTTAGGCAATGTGTAGAAACTGGAGAACCTAATTCCATCAGGTAGGAGCCCATATAGCCTTAGCTGAGAAATACTATTTGGGTCCAACTCCCCCCTCCCTAGCTAGCCATATGACCTTTAAGAAGTTACTTCTAAGCTTCACTTTGTTATATGAAAACAAGCAAAATAGAGAGAGGACTGAAAATGGGTGTGTAAGAAAATATGCTTTGTAAATTGCAAAGGGCAATTGTAAAGGTTATTTGTCATTATTAAGCCACCTGCTCCAGAAGACAAGCTGTGCCAGGACTAGAATAGAAATTGGTCACTCCAAGTCCTGGGCCAGCATTCCAGAAAATGGTGATGGGGGTGGGGAGGAGGTTACAGCTTCCCTCACTGGTCACCTTCCCGCTTTCTACTCAAAGCCTCAACGTGCAGTCCCAGTGATAGCAGCATCCTCTGGGAGCTTTTTAGAAATGTACACTCTCGGGCCCATCCCAGCCTAAATGCATCAGGACCTATGCTTTCTTTTTTTTTTGGCGGGGGGGACAGAGTCTCGCTCTGTCGCCCAGGTGGGAGTGCAGTGGCGCAATCTCGGCTCACTGCAACCTCTGCCTCCCGGGTTCAAGCGATTCTCCTGCATCAGCCTTCTGAGTAGCTGTGATTACAGGCACACACCACCGTGTCCAGCTAATTTCTGAATTTTTAGTACAGATGGGGTTTCACCATGTTGCCCAGGCTGGTCTGGAACTCCTGAGCTCAGGCAATCTACCCACCTTGGCTTCCCAAGGTGTTGAGATTACAGGTGTGAGCCATGGTGCCTGGCCAGTATCTACACTTTAACTAGCTCCTCAGGTGATTCCCCTGCACATTCAGTTTGAAAAGCAAAGGCCAAGATGTGTCCCTTCTCACAGGACTCAGGGATAAATACTGACTGGCCTACCGATTATGACAGTTACTTCTCTCTTGCCCTCTTGCCAGTATTTGGTGTTCAGGTGGGTATGTGACCAGATTCTGAGCAAAGAAACAAAGAGACCTTTTGGAAAAGGAACTGTTTTTGGAGACAAGGTCTCGCTCTCCCTGCAGGCTGGAGTGCAGTGGCATGAACATGCCTCACTGTAGCCTGCAACTCCTGGCCTTATGAGATCCTCCTTCCTCAGCCCCACAAAGTGCTGGGACTACAGGCATGAGCCACTGCACCTGAAAGGTTTTTTTTTTTTTTTTTGTCATGTCTCTCAGAGACACCTAGAATTGCAATAGCCAAGCTGTAGCTGGAAAGAGAGCAGCCCAGTAAAAGCCAAAATGCTTGACTGAGCGCAGTGGCTCATGCCTGTAATCTCAGTACTTTGGGAGCCAAGGCGGGCAGATCGCTTGAGGTCAGGACTTCAAGACCAGCCTGGTCAACATGGTGAAACTCCATCTCTACTAAAAATACAAAAATTAGCCAGGCATGGTTGTGCACATCTGTAGTCCCAGCTACTTGGGAGACTGAGGCAGGAGAATCACTTGAACCTGGGAGGCGGAGGTTGCAGTGAACCGAGATCATGCCACTGCATTCCAGCCTTGGCGACAGAGCAAGACTCCATCTCAAAACAACAACAACAAAAAAACACAAAAAACAAATGTCAAATGGCTGAGGATGGCAGAAGGGAAAGAGAGGAGTCCTTGATGAATGGAAGAACTGGAATTTGCTGTCCACCTGCTACATCCTAAGCACATTCTCATGCTATCAATTTCATCTTTGTACTGCCACAGTAAAGGTTACTTCTCCCACCAATGGGAAAAAGACTCAATCATTTAATAACCCACCCACAGTGAAATAGCTAGGAAGGCCTAGCTCCTAAGGGCTCTCTGTACTCAGGCGTAGGGCTCTAGGCACTTTCCTGACATCTTGGTTGGGAGCCAGGATGCATTCGCATGCCACAGAATTCTATACTCTAATGACCAGTGCTAACACAACTCAGCAGCAGGCTGGCTTGAAAGACTGAAGTCAACTTGGACATCAGTCCTTTTCATCTCTTATGGGTGACATATATATAAGGAGCCTCCATTCAAACCTCTTTCAGACTGTGCCCCATTCTACTGGCACAGACCCACTGTAAACACTCATCACCTCCTACTGTTTCCTAGTTGATGTCATCCCTGTTTCTAGTTTCTTCTCTCATTTACCCCACACACCTAACACATCCTCCTAGTTGCCTTTTTTTTTTTTTTTGAGACAGATTCTTGCTCTGTTACCCAAGCTGGAGTGCAGTGGCACAATCTCGGCTCATTGCAACCTCTGCCTTCCAGGTAAAAGTGATCCTTCTATCTCAGTCTCCCCGAGTAGCTGGGATACAGGCATACACCACCACGCCCAGCTATTTTTTGTATTTTTAGTAGAGATGGAGTTTCACCATGTTGGCCAGGCTGCTGTTGAACAGCTGACCTCAAGTGTTCCACCTATCTCAGTCTCCCAAGAAAGTGCTGGGATTACAGGCATGAACCACTGCGCCCCGCTCCCTCCTGATCTTGTTTTGATCTTGTATCTTCCAAACTCATGACTGGCTTCAAGTCTTCCTAAAACATTCACCCTGTCCCTTCACAGCTTCCTACTTAAAAGTTCTCCAATACTATCCCACATGGGCCAGTCTTTCTCACTATTTCTTGTACAATCTTGCCCTTGCCTGCCTCCCTGTCTTTGTTCACACAGTTTTCCCTTCCTGAAACGCTCTCTCTGAGGCCCATCAAGCCTGGCCTTTGTTTCAGTCCAATGACCTCTCCTCCTTGAATTCTACAGCATTCATGACCTCCATCATTTGTTCTGGCCTCTGCTTACTCAGTAACTGTCTTACATTGTTTCTGGCATTCAGCTACTTTAACTCAAATGTGCATTGAGCATTGATTGTATGATAAGTACTATTATAAGAAAGCACAAGCTGGGTGTGGTGGCTCACACCTGTAACCCCAGCACTTTGAGCAGCTGAGGCAGGAGGAGGACAGCTTGACTTCAGAAGTTCAAGACTAACCTAGGAAACACAGTGAGACCCCAACTCTACAAATAATAATAGTAATAGTAAATTGGCTGGGTGTGGTGGTAAGTGGCTGTAATCCCAACTACCTGGGAAGCTGAGATGGAAGAATCACTTGAGTCTGCGAGGGCGAGGCTGCAGTGAGCCATGACTGCACCAGTATACTTAGCCTGGGAGCCTTGTCTCAAAACAAAGGGACAGAAAAATGATTAGATGATTTTACCACATGAGAAAAAAGACACAAAGGTTTTCACCATAGAAAGTGAGGATCAGTTTTGCTAGAAGGAAAAAAAAAGACACTGCAGTAAAAGTGTGTCTCTACTCCTGAGAACAAAGGTGAGAGCTCCACTAAGAGTATAAAGTTCCCCTTTATACTGGGAACTGGCCGGGCACGGTGGCTCATGCCTGTAATCCCTGCCTTTGGGAGGCTGAGGCGGGCAGATCACAAGGTCAACAGATCAAGACCATCCCGGCCAACATGGTGATACCCCGTCTCTACTAAAAATACAAAAATTAGCTGGGCGTGTGCACCTGTAGTCCCAGCTACTCAGGAGGCTGAGGTAGGAAAATCGCTTGAACTGGGAGGCGGAGGCTGCAGTGTGAGCCGAGATCGCGCCACTGTACTCCAGTCTGTCGACAGATCAAAAAAAAAAAAAGGAGTATACAGTTCCCCTAAAAGCCTGAGCTGCTGGGCGAGGTGGCTCACACCTGTAATCCCAGCACTTTGGGAGGCCAACGCAGGCAGATCACTTGAGGTCAGAAGTTGGAGACCAGCCTGGCCAACACGGTGAAATCCCATCTCTACTAAAAATACAGAAAATTAGCCTGGTGTGGTAGTGCGTGCCTGTAATCCCAGCTACTCGGTAGACCGAGGCAGAAGAATTGCTTGAACCCAGGAGGCAGGGGTTGCAGTGAGCTGAGATCGCGCCATTGCACTCCAGCCTAGGTAATAAGAGCGAAATTCCATCTCAAAAAAAAAGGAAAAAAAGACACAAAGGCTTTCACTACAGAAAGTGAGGCTTAGTTTTGCTAGAAAGAAAAAAAAAAGTGAGGCACTATAGAAGAGGCGTGTCTATACTTCTAAGAACAAAGACGAGAGTGCCACTGAGAGTATACAGTTCCCCTAAAAGCCAGAGCTATCGGGCATGGTGGCTCATGCCTATTAAGCTAGCACTTTGGGAGGCTGAGGCGGGCAGATCACTTGAGGTCAGGAGTTCAAGGCCAGCCTGGCCAACACAGTCAAACCCCATCTCCACTAAAACTACAAAGGATTAGCCGGACGTGGTGGTACCTACCTGTAGCCTCAGCTACGTGGGAGGCTGAGACAGGAGAACCGGTTGAACGTGGGAGGCAGAGGCTGCAGTGAGCCAATATGGCACCACTGCGCCCCAGTCTGGGTGAGAGGGCGAGACTCTGTAAAAAAGCCTGAATCCTCCTAGGTTTGCCAACTCCAACTTGGACTTTTGTATATTCTCCAGCATCCAGCACAGCCTAGCGTTTGGCTTGTTCTCAATAACTAGTTAATAGATAAATAATTTTCCATTTTCTTAAAATAACCTAGTCCCATTGGCAAAACCTCCCACTTCAAAGCAACAGGACTGATGTTTGGGAAAGTTGCCCAGAAACTGCCCTCAGCTAATGTCACCAGCCAACTAGCAAGTATTATTGAGGGCTTGCTTTACGCACTGACCTACACATTGTGGGAAAACAGAAAGTAAAAGTTCTTGTTCTAAAAGACTTCTTGATTAAGTTGAAATGAAAGAAATAATTAGCTACTAAACTTTGCTGTGCCCAAGAGGAAGTCCCTTGAGACTAGGATCCGGGGTTAGAAATAAAGTGGTTTTCTCCACCACTCCCTGCCCTAATATTTACTTTCTGTGGGCCAAAGAACAATTTTCCATGAAGATATTATGGCTGACTGGCTAGAGTGACAAACTTCAGTCTATGCTGGAAAAGGGCCTCAGGACTTCCCTTGTGCCCCCAACTGTCTTCCCACCTCCTTTCTCAGCATTATTTGATGCTACAGGAGAGTCTAATCCCAACTGCCTTGGTTCTTCCAGGCACCTGTTATGAGCTGAAACCTCCTTTGGTTTGCGGTTCTGGGAACTTGCAGAGCCTGGTTGGAGATATTATAGAGGGTGTGTGTGAATTCTTCAAGCACGATGCCCCCCACCCCCAAGTCTTCTGATCAGTTTATCCCCACCATCTTATCCTGTCTGATAAAGGCTTCCCCTCTGTCTCCCCACTGATTGAATCATCTAGCTTGGGACTTCAAGTGATAGAGGTTGGGGGAAGAGCTTCATAGTCAAGAGGAAATGGTCCATTTGCTTGTGTTCTTATTAAAGAAATGGCAAAGCCAGGCATGGTGGCTCACACCTGTAATCCAAACACTTTGGAGGCCAAGGCGGGGGGATCACCTGAGGTCAGGAGTTTAAGACCAGCCTGAACAACATGGTGGAACCCCGTCTTTAAAAAAAAAAAAAAAAAAAGGCCGGGCGCGGTGGCTCCTGCCTGTAATCCTAGCACTTTGGGAGGCTGAGGTGGGTGGATCACCTGAGGTCAGGAGTTCAAGACCAGCCTGGTCAATATGGTGAAACCCCATCTTAAAAAAAAAAAAAAAAAAAAGAAGTGCAAAGAGGCCAGACAAGGTGGCTCCTGTATGTAACTCCAGAACTTTGAGAGTCCGTGGTGGGAAGACTGCCTGAACCCAGGAGTTAAAAACCAGCATAGGCAATGTAGTGAAACCCTATCTCTAAAAAATAAATACATAAAAAATAGCCAGTAGTCAGGTATGGCGGCACACACCTGTGGTCCCAGCTATGCTGGAAGGCCGAGACAGGAGGATCCCTGGAGCCTGGGAGTTGGAGGCTGCAGTGAGCCCTGATGGTGCCATTACACTCCAGCATGGTTGTCGGAGTGAGACCCTCTCTCTCAAAAAATAAAGCAGCAAGTCTAAAACCTGATAAGAAAGGGGGCTGCCCAGAAAGGGCAGTGTTACTGACAGCTGCCTCACTTCTCCCTAAGTCTCTGTTCCATTGTCTCCGCCAACCTATGAAAGCATTGACATCAGAATGCCTCATCTCATCTGGCAGACTGGAAGCAGGAATGACGTCAGACAAGGGCTGGCCAAGAAAGACCAGGGGATCTGGGAACTGCTTCTCTTTCCCAGCCAGCGGGAATCTTTCCCAGATGCTAGGGTGCAGGGGCCTTCCCTCAACCCCCATCCTCTGCCCCCTCTCCCACAAAACCGCCTATCACACACGGCTTGTTTCATTTTCAGGAAATGAGATCCGACCAGCAAAAGGAGGAAGGGGGGGAGGGCGTGGGGTATACATACTACCCAAACCCTGCCTTAAGACAAAGCCTCTTGACATAATTAATCCAAGATCTGGCAGGAGTCTACTCTCAAGAATGAATTTTTTTCCCCTGTAACTAGCTAGCTTGCCATACTCAGAGATAACGCCAGCTGCTTCCCATCTCTCCCTCCCAGAAACTCGGCAAGCATCGGAACAACGCGGGCAAGACCAGGACCCCAGGGGGACTGGAGGGGGTGAGGTGGGGGGCGATTAGTATCCAAGGTTTAAGTGTCCCGCTCAGAAACACCTTCCTTTCTGGTAGCTTGCTGAGGAAATCGGACTCCAGCCTAACCCTGTATCGCCAGACCCTACAAAAGCCTCAGGTGAAATGAACTAACTTAGAAGCATCACTCAGGCCTGGGGAGAAATAGGGCGAGGGGTTGTCGGGTCGGAGGTGCAGCCTTCACCTGGGCTCAGGAGCAGACACACCGGTCTGGGCTTGGGGGCCAGAAAGCACAGCTCCCGTCAGGCCAGCCTCGAACCCCAGACACAGCTGGGCGCGGAGCTCTCAGCAAGGTTTTATCAACTCAGGAAAGCGACTTTTTTTTCCTTTTTTTTGAGACGGAGTTTCGTTCTTGTTGGCCAGGCTGGAGTGCAGCGGCACGATCTCGGTTCACTGAAACCTTCGTCTCCCGGGTTCAAGCGATTCTCCTGCCTCAGCCTCCCGAGTAGCTGGGATTACAGGCATGCGCCACCACGCCCAGCTAATTTTGTATTTTTAGTAGAGACGGGGCTTCTCCATGTTGGTCAGGCTGGTCTCGAACTCCCGATCTCAGGTGATCCGCCCGCGTCAGCCTCCCAAAGTGCTGGGGTTGCAGGCGTGAGCCACTGAGCCCGGGGCCGAAAGCGACTCTAATCCAGAGTCTTCCAAAGGCACCAAGCCCGCCAGCAGCCCGTGGGAAGCCAACAAAGCCAGAGGAAGCCACCCCAGCGCCCCGTCCCGCACGCTGCACTGTATACATATTTAAAATAGCCTGCAAAGTTTCAGGCCGGGAACTTGAGCTCCCTCTAGGAGATCCCAGCCTGAGCGCGGATTTAATTCTCCAACAACCACAACAAAGAACAGAGTTTGAGCGCACAAAGGCCGGGGGAGAGGGTAGAAGGACCGGGCCGCCACACAAAGGCCGGGAACCCGTGGGCTCCCACGCCCCCGGCCCGCCAACCGTCCGAAGGCCCCTTCCAGGCCCTCGAGGGAAACCTGGATTGTTTCAAATTCCCCGCTTGCAGAGCAGAGCGGGACTCCAGGACGCCTTCTCGACCGTCCCATTTCAGGACAAACTTCGCTTCCGAGGGAGGACCAGCGCGCTGCTGTCCGACCTTGCGCCCCGCGCCGCGGCTCCCCACAGCCCCGCCTCGGCTCGGTCCGGGCTCCGGGACTCACCGTTACACCACTGGAATGGGTGCATCAATGAAGTCGCGGCTGGCTTCCTCGGACGAACGGACTCAGGCGGGGTGCCAGGAAGGCAAGGTGGGCGCACCGGCGGCGTGCGGGGCCGCAGGCGGGGTCGGGGCAGCGCGCGGCAGTCGCCCTTCTGCAGCAGCCGAACTCCCTCCGGAGCGGGGGGCTTTGGCGAAGCTGGTGTTCCGCGCAACAAAGAGGGACGAGGAGCAAACAAAGTCCCGCGGAGCAGAGCCGCACGGAGCGCACGCGCCAAGGGCCCCGGGCTGGGGGAATGTGGGACGCCGCGGGGCGCGGGTGCCCGGGCGGCAGAAGCCCTCGGCCGGGAGGAGGGAACAACCTTCGCTGGAGGATCGGCTCAGGCCCAGCGGCGCTGAGGTGAGCGGGCTGAGGTTCCGAAGCTGAAACCGGGCGGTGCACGCCCCCTCCCTTTTACCGCCCTCCCAGCCCCCAGGGAGGCTCCGCCCCCTGCTCGTTACCCGCCCTCCGACCAATCGGAGCCTTTCTCCTGCCCCCGGCTATTACTTGCAGACCCGCCCTCCCGCTCCTGGAAGCCGCGAGGATCTTCGCACTGTGGGCGCCTCCCGCTTCAGCTTCCCAGGCCGGGGGAAACTCCCGTCTGCAGAAGAGCGCGCGGCGGGCGCTCACATCTGCAATTCCAGCACATTGGGAGGCCGAGGCGGGCGGATCACCTGAGGTCAGGAGTTTGAGACCAGCCTGGCCAACATGGCGAAATCCCGTCTCTACTAAAAAATACAAAAATTAGCCCGGCGTGCTAGTATGCGCCTGTAATCCCAATTGATCGAGAGGCTGAGGCAGGAGAATCACTCGAACCTGGGAGGCAGAGGTTGCAGTGAGCCGAGATCACACCACTGCACTCCAGCCTGAGCAACAGAGTGAGAACCTGTCTTTAAAAAAAAGTAAAAAAGGAAAAAAAAAAGCACGCCTCGAAGTGCTGTGCCTCAGGGTGGGGGCCGCCTTTTGCCTGGGGACACTGAGGCAAATTACTGCCACATTGTTTTCCGAATACGGATCTGTTATTTATTTATTTATGTATTTGGAGACAGTCTCCCTCTGTCGCCCAGGCTGGGGTGCCATGCGATCTGGGCTCACTGCAACCTCTGCCTCTTGGGTTCAGGTGATTCTCCTGCCTCAGCCTCCAGAGTAGCTGGGATTACAGGCACTCACCACTATGCCCAGATAATTTTTGTATTTTTAGTAGAGACACGGTTTAGCCAGGTTGGTCTCAAACTACTGGCCTCAAGTGATCCTCCTGCCTCGGTCTCCCCAAATGCTGGGATTATAGACGTCAGCCAGGGCGTCAGGCCCTCTTTTTCTCGTTTGAGATCGTCTTGCTGTCACTCAGCTAGAGTGCAGTGGTGCAATCAGCTCACTGCACCCTCCAACTCCTGGGCCCCAAGCAGTCTTACCACCTTAGCCTCCCAAGTAGCTGGGACCTCAGGTGCCTGCCTGCCACCAAGCCCAGCTACTTTTTAATTTTTTCGTATAGATGAGGCGCTGTGTTTTCCAGGCTGGTCTCGAACTCCTGGACTCAAGTGATCCTCCCGCCTGAGCATCCTGAATTGCTGGGATTGTAGGCATGAGCCATGGCTCCAGGACATTTCATTTCTTAATTGGATAATTGCAAATTATTCAATTTTTGATTGGCCTGTAACTCAGACTCGAGAGCCCACAAGAATTACTCCTACGTTTGAGACGAAACACATGCAGATTCCCAAGGCCTTGGGCCCGAGATTGTTATTCAATAATTAAAGGATGGACACAGAAATTTTCATGTTAATATGCTTTGTTTCCCCCAACCCTCAAATTCTCATGCAGCTATTGAAAGAAATAGTGCTCTGATTTCACTCTCAAGTCCATCCCTTCTGGGCACAGCTATCTTTCTAAAAGGTAAATCTGAATATTTCTTTGCTAAGGTCTCCAGTGTTTACAGAATAAAGTTCTGTAAACTAGAGTGCTTCATTCAAAGTATTTCATCCTAGGCTCACTCCTACAGTCTCAAAACTTTGGGAGGTTGAGGTAGGTGGATTGCTTGAGCTCAAGAGTTTGAGACCAGCATGGCCAACATGGTGAAGACATGTTTACAAAAAATACAAAAATCAGCTGGGCCTGATGGTGTGCACCTGCGGTCCCAGCTACTCAGGTGGCTGAGTTGGGAGAATCACTGGAGCTCGAGAAGTCGAGGCTGCACCTGCAGTGAGCCATGATTGCACCACTGCTCTCCAGCCTGGGCTTCGAATGAGACTACTCTGTTTCAAAAACAAAAAAGTGTTGCAGTCTAGCTTTATTTGTTTCAGTCTTCCTTATACTCAAATACTCCCTTTCATGGCACACTATTCATCAGCCATGATGCTTTTTGTTGTTACTCTTCCTTGAACATAGTCTGTGCATGTTCTTTCTTTTTTGTTGTTTGTATTCATTTAGAGACAAGGTCTGACTCTGTCACCAAGGCTGGAATGCAGTTGCGCAGTCTCGGCTCACTGCAACCTCCACCTCCTGGGCTCAAGCCATCCTCCCACCTCAGCCTCCTGAGTAGCTGGCACTACAGGCACTCACCACTATGCCCGGGTGATTTTTTCTTTTTTTGTATTTTTTGTAGAGACTGGGTTTTGCCACATTGCCCAGGCTGGTCGCAAACTCATGAGCTCAGGCTATTCACCTGCCTCAGCCTCCCAAATGCTGGGATTGATGGGGGAGGCTATACATGTGCAGGGGTGGGGGTGTATGGGAACTCTGTACCTTCTTCTCACTTTTGCCATGAACCTAAAACTACACTGAAAAATAAAGTCTTTAAAAAAAAAATGTGCATAATGATTACTTATCCAATAGTCCTTTCTGTTCATTGGCTCAGGGCCGAGGTGTGATGGGTGATCCTAATTTCATTAAGGCTCTCCTGCCAAGTGCCTCCAGCACCGGGCTGTGAAAGGAGAGTCTTTGAAGGGAAAATTGAGAGGAAGTGAAGAACACCTCCTGTCCCACTCCCCTTTGAACTAGACGGTCTTGGTAGGAAAATACCCTGAAATGTAGGAAAGATGGAAGTTTTTGTTTTGTTTGAGATGGTGTCTTGCTCTCTTGCCTAAGCTGGAGTGCAGTGACTTGATCTCAGCGAGAATCAAGCGATTCTCGTGCCTCATCCTCCTGAGTATCTGGGATTATAGGTGCCCACTACCACGCCTGGCTAATTTTTGAATTTTTAGTAGAGATGGGGTTTTGTCATGTTGGCCAGGCTGGTCTCGAATGCCTGACCTCAGGTGATCCGCCTGCCGTGGCCTCCCAAAGGATCAGGTGATCCTCCCGCCTTGGCCTCCCATTACAGGTGTGAGCCACCACACCAAGCCCCAATGGAAGTTCTTATGGGGACAAAGCTGGACAGTCAGGACAGTGAACATTTCAGGTCACCCCTACTGAAGTGTGACTACAGTCATCAGACAGGATATTCTAAATAATTTATATTTTATTATTTTTATATATTTTTTGAGACAGGATTTGCTTCTGTCAGCCAGGCTGGAGTACAGTAGTTCAATCATAGCTAACTGCAGCCTTGAACCCCAGGCTCAAGTGATTCTTCCACTGTCAGCAGTCCTTCTGTAGTCCCAGCTATTTGGGAGGACTAAAGGAGACCATCACCAAGCCCAGCTAATTTTTAATTTTTTTTGTAGAGATGGGGTTTTGCCGTGTTACCCAAGCTGGTCTCGAACTCCTGGGCTCAAACAGTCCTCTTGCTTTGGCCTCCCAAAGTGCCAGGATTACAGACGTGAGCCACCGTGCCCAGCCCAACAATTTATGTGTGTGTGTGCATGTATAGATATAGATATATATATCTATACACATACACACATATATACATATAAATATATATATATTTTTTTTTGAGATGGAGTCTCACTCTGTAGCCCAGGCTGGAGTACAGTGGTGCGATCTTGACTCACTGCAACCTCCACCTCCCAGGTTCAAGTGATTCTCCTGCCTCAGACTCCGGAGTAGCTGGGATTACAGGTGCAACAATTTAAGCCTGTATTTTAAGCATAATATTTTAAGCATCCAATATGATCTCTTGAGGTACTTCAGGACTCCAATATGGAAAAACTGGCGAATCCCTTCACACTCTCCTCCCCTCATCTTTCCTGGCAAATGTGGCCACAGTACCTCAGCTGATGGCTGACCTTGGAAGTTGTATGTTGGAAGAAGATCTTTGGTTCTGGGCATCTTTGAAGTGATTAGTTCAGTCCCAGCACTTTCCTACACTGAATGGTCCTCTGGAAGATAAGTTGATTTCTCACCTCTTGTTACCAAATTTAGATCTCTCACTCCTCCACCCTCACCAACAGGTGACTCAGCCCCACATGAGTCAGGAAGACTAGTCTCGGTTATTGAGGAAGAAACTGAAACAGAAAAGAAGATGATGAGCCATATATTCAAAGCCGTATATTCAAAGTGCACGTAATGGTTACTTATCCAACAGTTCTTTCTATTCATTGGCTTAGGAGAGAGGTGTGAAGGGTGATTCTAATTTCATTAAGGCTTTCCTGCTAAGTGCCTCTAGTACCAGGCTGTGAAAGGAGAGTCTTTGAAGGGAAAATTGACAAGAAGTGAGGAACATTTGATAAATATGAAGTAGAAGTATGTTTCTAGGATGAGTGTGGTGGCTCACACCTGTAATTTCAGCAATTTGAAAAGCTGAGGCGAAGAAGCTTGAGCCCAGGAGTGGGAGACCAGCCTGGACAATATACATCTCTACAAAAAATAAAAATAAAAATTAGCGGGGCATGGTGGCACATGCCTGTAGTCCCACTTGTTCTAGAGGCTAAGGTGTTCGAAGCTGCGGTGAGCTATGATTGTGCCACCAGACTCTAGCCTGAATAACAGAGCAAGACCTGTCTCTTAAAAGAAAAAAGAAAGAGATATGTTTTAAAATCTTCCATGGAAAGGGAAAAAATAATACTAAACCTCCAGAAAAACTTTTTTTTTAATTAATTTTTTTTTGAGACAGAGTTTCGCTCTTGTTGCCCAGGCTAGAGTGCAATGGCATGATCTCGGCTCACTGCAATCTCCATCTCCTGGGTTCAAGTCATTCTCCTGCCTCAGCCTCCCAAATAGCTGAGATTGCAGGTGTGCACCACCATGCCTGGCTCATTTTGTATTTTTAGTAGAGATGGGGTTTTGTCATGTTGGCCAGGCTGGTCTTGAACTCCCGACCTCAAGCAATCCTGAGGCAGTGGTTGTAGTGAGATGATTCATCCACCTCAGCCTCCCAAAGTGCTGGGATTACAGACATGAGCCACCATGCTTGGCCAAATTAATTTTTTTATACAGGGTCTTGCTCTGTCACCCAGGCTGGAGTGCAGTGGTGACATCTCGGCTCACTGCAAGTTCCACCTCCCAGTCTCAAGCGATCCTCCCACGTTAGCCTCCCAACTAGCTGGGACTACAGGCTCATACAACTGGCTAATTTTCTGTATTTTTAGTAGAGATAGGGTTTCGCCATGTTGCCCAGGCTGGTCTTGAGCTCCTGAACTCAGGCAATGCCTTGGCCTTGGCCTCCCAAAGTGCTGGGATTACAGGCAGGAGCCACTGTGCCCGGCCTAGAAAAACTTCTAAGGAGTCAAGGGATTCTTTTTATTCCCACTGCCCAACCTCAACTGCCTCTTAGACACTCTGTGAGCCCCCTCATTTTAAGGCCTTGTGAATATTAGAGAAACACTCTGGAGAGAAGCAGTCAATTCTGTGGAGGTGCATGGGAAAGAGATGTGAATCGGCTCCTTTTATCCTTAGTAAGACACTCTCTTCCAGGGGCCACCAAGTGCGGCCTGATCATATAGCAGAGAATGCTAACCATGGTTGGTTATAAACAGTGATAAAGGGCTGGGCCCCATGGCTTACTCCTGTAATCCCAGCACTTTGGGAGGCCAAGGTGGGCAGATGGCTTGAGCTCTGGAGTTCAAGACCAGCCTGGGTAACATGGCAAAACCCCATCTCTACAAAAAGCACAAAAATTAGCTGGGTGTGGTGGAGTGCACTTGTAGTCTCAGCTATTCAGGAAGCTGAGGCAGGAGAATCGCTTGAGCCTGGGAGGCGGAGGTTGCAGTGAGCCGAGACTGTGCCATTGCACTCCAGCCTGGGTGACAGAGTGAGGCCCAATCTCAAAAGAAAAAAAAAGATAAATAACCGCAAGTAAACACGTCATACCTCAGAGTTAGACAAATTGTCACAATATTTCCCCAAACGTTTACATTTTGTATAAGAAGCATTTTCCTGGGAGGAGCGTGTAATTCTTTGAAAGTGTTGCCAGTCGTGCATTGTATATTGAGCAAATGAAGCCCTTCACTTTTTCTTCTTCTTTTTTTTTTTAAATTAAATTAAAAAAAATTTTTTTGAGGCAGGATCTTGCTTTGTCTTCAGGCTGCATTATTATTATTATTATTATTATTATTATTATATTTTCATATAAAGATGGGGTTTCACCATGATGGCCAGGCTGGTCTTGAACTCCTGACCTCAGGTGATCCACCCACCTCGGCCTCCCAAAGTGCTAGGATTGCAGGCGTGAGCCACCGCTCCCGGCCCCGGCTGCACTTTTTATTCTTAGAAGATCTAGCCTTCCTCTGTCCAGATACCCTAGAGGTCTCAGTACCAGGATTTTTTAAGGGAATTGATGTAACTCTTGGCTGAAGGTGTTCATAATCTACCCAGCAATGTCCCAGGGTCCTAGTCTGTGGTTCTCCAGGAAAACAAAGCAGCAATTTCTTATCCTTCCTGTCTGCTCCAAAACCACAGGGAAAGTGCAATCGGAGAAAAAAGCAGTGGTGTGACTAAGGAGGAAAGCACTTTCTCTCTCTAGAAACTGGGGTAGTTCTGGGATGGTGCCAGGAGCTTTTATTAATTAAAGCATTTCTTTAGGGAATGTCCTGATGCTTTTCCTAAATGTCAGCAGAGACTGGGAGGAAACAGAAACTATGGGGTTCAGGCTTACCTGATTTCCCAGGAATTCCACATAGTCCTGCTGCGTTCTGCTTTGTGGAAGGAAGCCAACACTCTGGCCAGAGCTGAACCATCTCATGTATGAATGAAAGCGGAGATTTGAGAATAAATTGCAGGAGGGGAGAGGACCACCTTTTACTGACCACCCCTATCTGTGCCAAGCCCTGTGCTCAGGTCTTTGCATAGTTTCATTTATTCCTCATCATAATTGTTAAGGGATTCTCTTTTTTCTATTTTTCTATAAGGTAAAATCAAAGCCGAAGAAGGTTAGGTTTCGCCAAAAATTACGTAATTCTTGCCTAACAAAGATGAGCAAATAAAAGAAAAAAAAATCACGTAATTCCTTTCTTTTCTTTTTTTGAGACAGAGTTTCACTGTTGTCACTTAGGCTGGAGTGCGGCGGTGTGATCTTGGCTCACTGCAACCACCACTTCCTGGGTTCAACCAATTCTCCTGCCTCAGCTTCCCAAGTAGCTGGGACTATAGGCGCCCTCCGCCACGCCTAGCTAATTTTTGTGTTTTTAGTAGAGATGGGGTTTCACCATTTTGGCGGGGCTGGTCTTGAACTCCTGACCTCAGGTGATCCACCTGCCTCAGCCTCCCAGAGTGCTGGGATTACAAGTGTGAGTCACCATGCCCCGCCCAGAATCCCATAATTCTTAAGTGTTGGTGCCAGAATTCCAACCAAACACCGTCTCTCTCTATAAAGCACACACTTTCCCCAGCACTAGTGCAGTGATTAAGAGTAAGGCTTGGGACCAGACGCGGTGTCTCATGCCTGTAATTCCAACACTTTGAGAGGCTGAGGCGAGTGGATCAATTGAGGACAGGAGTTCAAGACCAGCCTGGCCAACATGGCGAAAAACCCCATCTCTACTAAAAATAGAAAAATTAGCTGGGCATGGTGGCAGGCACCTATAATCCCAGCTGCTTGGGAGGCTGACGCACAAGAATCACTTGAGCTTGGGAGGTGGAGGTTGTAGCCAGGCAAGATTGTGCCACTACACTGCACTCCAGCCTGGGCAACAGTGTGAGACTCTGTCTCAAAAAAAAAAAAGTAAGACTTGGGAGCCTGGTATGAACTCTGTTAAACCTGTTTCCTCACCTATAAAATTAAGGCTTGTCGTAGAATCTACCACAGAGGTTCTCATGGGGACAAAATGTTTGGAAAATGCTTGGCATGTGCCTGGCACATAAAAAGCCCCCAGTGATGTCATTTATTATTGTTCTTGAACTACATCATGAAGATGATGGCTCAGAATATGCACTGGGCTAGGAGTCGGTAGATCTAGTGGATTAATTAGGATGCAGCAAAAAAAATTCTGTAAAAGTTATGGATTAAGCCAGGCACCATGGCTCATCCATATAATCCTAGCACTGTGGGAGGCTGAGGCGGGTGGATCGCTTGAGTTCATGGGTTTGTTTGTTTTTTTGAAATGGAGTCTCGCTCTTGTTGTCCAGGCTGGAGCGAAGTGGCATGGATCTTGGCTCACTACAACCTCTGCCTTCCAGGTTCAAGGGATTCTTCTGCCTCAGTCTCCTGAGTATCTGGGATTACAGGCGCCTGCCGCCACGCACAGCTAATTTTTGTATTTCTTTTTTTAGTAGAGATGAGGGTTTCACCATGTTGGCCAGGCTGGTCTTGAACTCCTGACCTCAGGTAATCCGCCCATCTTGGCCTCTCAAAGTGCTGGGATTACAGGTGTGAGCCTGGCTGAGCTCAATTGTTTGAAACCAGCCTGGGCAACATAGCAAAACACTATCTCTACAAAAGAAGACACACACACACACACACACACACACACACACACACACACACAATTAGCTGGGTGTGGTGGTATGCCCCTGTAGCCCCAGCTACTCTGGAGGCTGAGAGGAAAGGATTGCTTGAGCCTGGGAGGTGGAGGTTGCAGTGAGCTGAGATGGCACCACTGTACTAGTTGATGAGTTAAAAATAGTCATAACAGGCTGGCTGGGCGTGGTGGCTCACGCCTGTAATCCAAGCACTTTGGAGGCCAAGGCGGGCGGATCACCTGAGGTCGGGAGTTCAAGACCAGCCTGACCAACATGGTGAAACCCCGTCTTTAAAAAAAAAAAAAAAAAAAAAAAAATAGTCATAACAGTTAGGATACAGGCTGAGCCACTATGGTAGTTTGAAAATATGTCCACACATTCTTTGCTACTCCTACCTTTAAAAGGTGGAGCCTAGTTCTCACTCCCTTGAGTGTGGGCAAGACTTGGTGACTCTTCTCTTTTTTTTAGACAGGATCTTGCTCTGTCACACAGGCTGGAGTGCAGTGGCTTGATGTCAGCTCACTGCAACCTCTGCTTTCTAGGTTCAGGCGATTCTCCTGCCCTGGCCTCTTGAGTACCTGAGATGACAGGCATGCACCACCATGCCTGGCTAATTTTTGTATTTTTTAAGTAGAGACATTGTCTCACCATGTTGGCCAGGCTGGTTTCGAACTCTGACCTAAAGTGGTCCATCTGCCTCGGCCTCCCAAAGTCCTGGGATTACGGGCATGAGCCACTGCACCCAGCCAACTCATTTTTAAAAAAGAAATTTATTTTAATTATGTATTTTTAAAAATTACTGTTATTTTTTGTGATAACGTCTTGCTCTGTCACCCAGGCTGGAGTACGGTGGTTCAATTCTAGTCCACTGTTCCCTTCAATGTCTGGGATCAAGCAATCCTCCCACCTAGGCTCCGGAGTAGCTAGGACTACATGTGTGCACCACCACGCCTGGCTGTTTATTTAATTAGTTTATTTAATCGATAGGGTCTTCTGTGTTGCCCACCTGGTCTTGAACTCCTGGCCTCCCACCTCGGCCTCCCAAGGTGTGGGATTACAGAGAACTTGGTGACTCTTGTAGCAAATAGAATGAAATGGAGGTGACGGTGCTTGATTTGGGACTGGAGACTGGGTTATAAAAATGCACTGCAGTTTTCTTCTGGGCCACTCCTTATCTCTGGTCATTTGCTCTGGGGGAAGCCCAGAGCTGCATCACAAAGACACTCACGTGTGGAGAAGCCACATGGTGAGGAGCTGTGGTCTCTGACAACAGCCAGAGTGGATGAATGTGGGAGTGGATATTCTAGCCCTGGGCTAGCAGTTCTGGATGACTGTGGTCCCTGCCAGTACTCTGGCTGTAGCCTCAGAAGGGATCCTGAGGCAGTTGAGCTGTTGTTGAGTTCCTGACCCACAGAAATTATGAGACAAGAAATGTTTTAAAATTTTTTTTTTTTAAAGATGGGATTTCACCATGTTGACTAGGATTGTCTTGATCTCCTGACCTCGTGATCCACCTGCCTTGGCCTCCCAAAGTGTTGGGATTACAGGGGTGAACCACCTCGCCTGGCCCTTTTTTTTTGAGATGAAATTTCGCTCTTGTTGCCCAGGCTGGAGTGCAGTGGTGCGATCTCGGCTCATTGCAACCTCCGCCTCCCAGGTTCAAGTGATTCTCCTGCCTCATGGTCTTGAGTAGCTGGGACTATAGGCCTGCACCACCACGCCCAGCTAATTTTTGTATTTTTAGTAGAGATGGAGTTTCTCCATATTGGTCAGGCTGGTCTCGAACTCTCAACCTCAGGTGATCCACCTGCCTCAGCCTTCCAAAGTGCTAGGATTATAGGCATGAGCCACCGAGCCCGGCCAGGCCAATTTTTGTAACTTTAATTTTCATTCATTATTTATTTATTTATTTAAAAATTTTTTTTTTTTTTTTAAGACTAGTCAAGTGCAGTAGTGAGAAGGGGGGAAAGAGTAGAGCAAGGAGTTCGATCTGTAACTGACTGTGAACAATCAATTGAGATAACTCACTACCTTCGGACCAGCCTATTTTTCTTTTTTTTTAAAAGCCAGTCAAATTTAGCAGTGGGGGGTTGTATACCAACTTTAGTGACACTAATGTTAATAAGTTCTGATAACCCCCACTACCATCGGACCAGCCTCATTATTTATTTTTTTGGGACAGAGTCTCGCTCTGTTGTCCAGGATGGAGCACAGTGGCTCAGTTTAGCTCACTGCAACTTCAACTTCTGCCCCCTGGGTTCAAATGATTCTCATGTCTCAGCCTCCCAAGTAGCTGTGATTACAGGCATGCACCACCATGCCTGGCTAATTTTTGTATTTTTAGTAAAGACAGAGTTTCACCATGTTGATCAGGCTGGTCTTGAACTTCTGGCCTCAAATGATCCACCTGTCTTTGCCTCCCAAAGTGCTGGGATTACAGAGGTGAGGCATCATGCCTGGCCTAATTTTTATTTTCAAGACGAGTTCTCACTTTGTTGCCCAGGCTGGAATGCACTGGTGTGATCATAGCTCACTGCAACCTCAAACTCCTGGGCTTGAGTGACCCTTTTGCCTCAGCCCCCTGGGTAGCTACAGGTGCAAGCTGCTTTGCCCAGCTAATTTTTAAGTTTTTGTTTTTTTAAAGAGATGGGTTCTTGTTATGTTGCCCAGGCTGGCCTTGAACTCCTGACCTCAAGCGATCCTCCTGCCTGGGTCTTCCATGTTTGTTGTTTCAAGCTACTGAGTTGTGGGGTAATTTGTTTCTTAGCAATTGATCAATGATATAGCTACTGTAACAAAGAGACATAAAAATACCAAAGTGCTCCAACAATCCAGTTTATTTCTGTCTCATAAATATTTCAAAGAAAGTGGAAACTTCAGGGCAAGGGGGTGGCTCTGATTCACAAAGCCTTTGGGAGATCCGGGTTCTTTTGCTATGTGGGTGTGTCCTGAGACGTGTCTCTTGCTCTTAAGGGCTTGTCTGGCTCAGCATCTGGCTCGTCTTATCTGGCTCACAGGCATGATCCCACTACTGATCAGTGCAGGAGTTTTGACATGCTCAGTTTCCGACCTGGGTGAGTTCATCCCTCTTTAGGCAACCTGGTAGCCCCCAGCTCCTGGGAGGTCACCATATTGATGCCAAACTCAGCGTAGACACTTAACTGGCATAGTGCAGTGCAGCCTAGAACTCCTGGGCTCAAGCAATCATCCAGCCTCAGCCTCCTGAGTAGCTGGGACCACAGGCATGAGCCTCTGCACCCGGCACATGTGCAGTAATATAGTTAATGTAATTAACTTAGTTATTTAAATATTTAATTGATGTAAAATGTATAAACTGTTTAAAAAATAAAAATAGGCTGGGTGCAGTGGCTCACACCTGTAATACCAGCACTTTGGGAAGCCGAGGCAGGCGGATCACCCGAGGCCAGGAGTTCAAAACCATCCAGCCTGATTAACATGGTGAAACCCCATCTCTACTAAAAGCACAAAATTTAGCTGGGTGTGGTGCACATCTGTAATCCCAGCTACTTGGGAGGCTGAGGCAGGAGAATCGCTTGAATCTGGGTGGTGGAAGTTGAAGTGAGCTGAGATTGTGCCACTGCACCCTAGCCTGGGCAACAAGAGCAAAACTCCATCTTAAAAATAAATAAATAGTGCTCGCTTTGGCAGCACATATACTAAAATTGGAAAGATACAGAGAAGATTAGCATGGCCTCTGCACAAGGATGACATGCAAATTCGTGAAACGTTCCATATTAAAAAAATAAATAAATAAATAAAAGCAAATAAATAAATAATGAAGGCGAAGATTTAAAAAAAGAAAAGAAAAAATAAATAAATAAAAATAGTCAGGCATTGTGGCTTATGCCTGTAATACCAGCACTTGCAGAAGGATGGCTTGAACCCAGGAGTTTGAGACCAGATTGGGCAACTGGGTGAAGCCCTACCAAAATAAAAAAATGAAAACACTAGCTGGGTTTGGTGGTGCACCCCTGTAGTCCCAGCTCCTTGGGAGTCTCAGGCAGCAGGATTACTTGAGCCAGGGAGGTCAAGGCTACAGTGAGCTTTGATCATATCACTGCACTCCCGCTCCAGCCGAAGCGACAGAGATCCTGTCTCTAAAATAATTTTAAAAATAAAATAAAAAATAAAAATAGAGTTGCTCTGTTTGAATCACAGTGGGATTTCTCTCTCTGTCCACCTTCCACGTCAGTGGCCCCGTTGAAAGTTGTTGAAAATACTAGAGCTCTGCCAAGCACTTCAGAAAATCACCAGGCTAGAAGTTCGCCTGGATTCCTTCCAGTTCTGGTGTTTTTGCGGTTGTGATCATTCACCTGTGTGGCCTGAACTGGGTTGGATCACAGGCTTGTCTTGCTTGGCTGCTGTGGGCTTTTTGTACTTGGCATGCATTGGCAGAGGAAAATGCCCTGGCTGTCCAACCTCACGTCACTTCCTTTTGCCCCTCATGAGGAAGGGGCATACCTCTCCTTTCTCCTAATGCAAGGGAGGGTCCTCTTCCTCCCGGGACCAGAGGCCAAAGTGTGGTGGGGCTGGGATGGATTGTTGTGGGTTGCCAGTATGCGCCCCTCCTACCGACCTCCGCACCGCACCCCTCTGGCGTTGAACTTGGAGATTCTTGGAGCGGACACTGCCTCTCTCCCCGGGTTAATATTTTTACTCACCCTCCGGCCTTGTCCTCTTGTAGGCTGCCATTGGTTTGGACCAGAGTCAAGAACTCAGGCTCTGTCAAGGTTATAGATTGAGGAAGTGAAAAATGAAAAAAGAAAAAATTGATTGACGATGTGAATTTGCCCAGCCCCAACTCAGTTTGTGAGTAAACGCCAGGGCCCAGAGAGGAGAGGCCTGAATTCATCTGCTATCTCCCCAGAACACAAACTGCCCTGGGGAAAGTTATCCAGGAGGAGGGGGCATTTGGCCTTTTCCTGGGCAGGCCTTCAGAAAGAAGCCGGCCTGGGAACTGATAAACACATCTCCCTCTCTGCTTCCCAAGGGCAGGGCTCGGCCTCTATCCGTTTGTTTCCAAAGGTTTTTCCTGAGTGGCCTGGCTGTGTTAGCCACCTTCTCCCAGGCTGGCTCCAGATGCTGGTTGGGAATCTGGCTCGGGGTTAAGTGTCTGCTGTATCAGGCCATTTTGAAGGCCAGCGACCACTACCCCAAAACTAAGAACATTCTCAAAATGGCTGGGGAGGAGTGCGGATTGGGAGAAGATGAGAGAAGGTGAACTAGCCTGAGTTCCTTTTTTTTTTTTTTTTGAGATGGTGTCTCACTCTGTTGTCCATGTTGAAGTGGCATGATCTCGGCTCACTGCAACCTCTCCCTCCTGGATTCAAGTGATTCTCATACCTCAGCATCCTAAGTAGCTGAAACTACAGCTGTGTGCCACCGTGCCTGGCTACTTTTAGTAGAGACAGGATTTCACCATGTTGGCCAGGCTGGACTTGAACTCCTGACCTCAAGTGATCTTCCCGCCTTGGCCTCCCAAAGAGCCGGGATTACAGCGTGAGCCACTGCACCTGGCCTTAGCCTGAGTTCTTAAGATGAATAATATCTTTTTATTTTTATTTTTAAAGACGGGATTTCACCATGTTGGTCAGGCTGGTCTTGAACTCCCAACCTCAGGTGATCCGCCCGCCTTGGCCTCCAAAGTGCTTGGATTACAGGTGTGAGCCACCACGCCCTTTTAACTTTTTAAAAACCTCCCTTTTAACTTTTTAAGAGAAACTAGAAACCCAAATTTCACGTCAAGTTTTCTAGTTATTGAAGCAGTGTACAGAAAATGAAACACCCTCTTCTGTAGGCTTTGCTCTTGAGCTTTTCATTTGCAACCCCTGGTTTAAAGTCTTTAGCAGACACATCCTTCTCTAATCGCCAATTTCTCAAACCATGTTAAAGATGAGTTCTGTCATTTGTAATCAGCAGCTGGAGTCAAGGGGCTCATACTAGAACGCTATTGCTGCTGTAATAAATGACCACAAACTTAATGGCTTGAAGGACACAAATTTATTCTCTTAGGTAGGTCAGAAGTCTGACACAGATCTCACTGGGCTAAAATCAAGCCCTATCAGTAGGGCTGTGTTGATGAAGAGTCACACTCTGCAAAAATACTTAAAGAGGTTTATTCTGAGCCAAATATGAATGACCATAGCCAAGGGGACAGTCTCAAGAGGTCCTGAGAACATGTGCCCAAAGTCATTGGGTTACATACAGATTGGATTTATACAGACATAAGACATCAATCAGTACATGTGAGGCACACATTGGTTCACTCTGGAAAGACAGGACAACCTGAAGTGAGGCTTACAGGTCACAGGTGGATTCAAGGATTTTAGGATTGGCAATTGGTTGAAAGAGTTATCGTCTAAAGACCTGGAATCAATAGAAGGCGGTGTCTGAATACAGGTAAGGGGTTGTAGAGATGAGAGTTTTTACTACAGAGATGAAGTCTCTCAGAGGTCGCTGCCCTTAGAGACAATAAATGGCAAATATTCCCTATTTAGACCTTTAAAAGATGCCACACTAGCTGGGTGTGGTGGCTCACACCTGTAATCCCAGCACTTTAGGAGGCTGAGGCGGGTGGATCATGAGGTTAGGAGATCGAGTCCATCCTGGCCAACATGGTGAAACCCTGTCTCTACTAAAAATATGAAAATTAGCTGGGTGTGGTAGCGCATGTCTGTAATCCCAGCTACTTGGGAGGCTGAGGCAGGAGAATCGCTTGGACCAGAGACATGGAGGTTGCAGTGAGTGGAGACTGTGTCACTGCACTCCAGCCTGGTGACAGAATGAGATTCCATCTCAAAAAAAAAAAAAAAAAAAAAAAGATGCTAGACTCCAGCTAATCTCTTCAGGATTGGGAAGGGCTGGAAGAGGAAAGCTCTAGTTAATAGAGATTATTGGCTG
The DNA here is from genome assembly GCA_963574635.1 of Cheracebus regulus. NCBI lineage: Eukaryota > Metazoa > Chordata > Mammalia > Primates > Pitheciidae > Cheracebus > Cheracebus regulus. The sequence goes on from CAUYQU010081792.1 coordinate 81,195, forward strand.
GCCGTGGTGGCTCATGCCTGTAATCCCAGCACTTTGGGAGGCCAAGGCAGGTGGATCACTGGAGGTCAGGAGTTCGAGGCCAGCCTGGCCAAGATGGTGAAACCCTGTCTCTACTAAAAATACCAAAAAATTAGCTGGGCGTGGTGGTACATGCCTGTAATTCCAGCTACTCCGGAAGCTGAGGCAGGAGAATTACTTGAACCCTGGAGGCGGAAGTTACAGTAAACCAAGATTGGGCCATTGCACTCCAGCCTGGGCAACAGAGGGAGACTCTGTCTCAAAAAAATAATAGAGGGATTATTATTATTATTATTATTATTTTGAGACAGCAGCTCACTGTGTTGCCCAGGCTAGAATGCAGAGGCATCATCTTGGCTCACTGCAACCTTTGCCTCCAGGGTTCAAGCAATCCTCCCACCTCAGCCTCCCAACTACCTGGGACTACAGGTATGCGCCACCACACCTGGCTAATTTCTGTAGTTTTTGTAGAGATAGGGTCTTCCTATGTTGCTCAGGCTGGTCTCAAATTCTTAGGATCAAATGATCTGCCTGCCTTGGCCTCCCAAAATGCTGGGATTACGGATGTGAGCCATGGCTCCCCGATGATTTCCTTCTTTGCCTTTCATGTGATAGGCCAGAGTCGGGTTGGAAACTAAGCACATTATAGAGGGTTAAATAAAACCCACCTGATGAGATTTTATAGTTTGTAAAAGGTGAATCCCAGGGCCCCTTAGAAAGGAATTTGGGGCCAGGCACGGTGGTTCACGCCTGTAATCCCAGCACTTTGGGAAGCTGAGGTGTGTAGATCACTTTAGGTCATGAGTTCGTGACCAGCATCGCCAACATAGTGAAACCCCATCTCTACTAAAAATACAAAAAGTTAGCCGGGTGTGGTGGCATGAGAATCACTTGAATCTGGAAGGTGGAAGTTGCAGAGAGCCCAGATCGCTCCATTGCACTCCAGCCTGGGCCATAGAGCCAGATTCCATCTCAAAGAGAGAAAAAAAATAAAGACACAGACATGTGCTATCATGTCTGACTAATTTTTGTATTTTTAGTAGAGATGGGGTTTCACCATGTTGGTCAGGCTGGTCTTGAACTCCTGACCTCGTGATCCACCCGCCTTGGCTTCCCAAACTGTTGGGATTACAGGTGTGAGCCACCATGCCTGGCTACCACTTTTTAATTTTTTATAGAGACAGTGTCTTGCTCTGGCTGGAGTGCAGCAGCAGGATCATGGTTCACTGCAGTCTCAAATTCCTGGGCTCAAGTGACCCTCCCACCTCAGCCTTGGGAGGCTGGACCCATCTCTACAAACAAACAAAAATTTTAAAAATTAGCCAGGCGTGCTTTTAACCTGGCTAATTTTTAAAACCACGCCTGGCTAATTTTACAAATTTTCGTTTGTTTGTTTGTAGAAATGCCGGGGCTGGTCTCAGACTCCTGGTCTCAAGCCATCCTCCCGCCGTGGCCTTCCAAAGTGATAGGATTGCAGGTGTGAACCACTATGCCTAGCTGGTTATCTACTTTTAAGGACAGGGCCTTAAAAGGCCCTGATCTGAGTGATAGGGCCCACTCAGTTACTCCAGGGTAATCTCCTCATCTCCAGGTTGTCATTTTAATCAAGGGCAAAGTTCCTTTGGTCCGATAAGGGGACGTATTCACAAGTTCTAGGGATTTTGGTGTGAACAGGGCTTTCTCATAAACTTTTGAAACTCTTGCCTCTTCATCTCACTCCAAACAAGGTTATAAGAACAGAAACATGACAAACAGGTTCATCTTTCCTTATAATCCGGCCCATTCTTTTTCGATTCAGTCCTCCTTTTCATTTCTTTTCTTTTCTTTTTTTTTTTTTTTTTTTTTAGCTGGAGTCTCTGTCGTCCAGGCTGGAATGCAGTGGTGGAATCTCTGTTCACTGCAACCTCCGCCTCCTGGGTTCAAGCAATTCTCCTGCCTTGGACTCACGAGTAGCTAGGATTACAGGCATGCACCACCACACCCAGCTAATTTTTTGGTAATTTTAGTAGGGACAGGGTTTCACCATCTTGGCCAGGCTGGTCTCGAACTCCTGACCTTGTGATTTGCCCGCTTGGCCTCCCAAAATGCTAGGAATACAGGTGTGAGCCACTGCCGGTAAAGAAAAAAGCCTCCTTAAAGAAAAGGAGGACTGAGGCTGGTCAGTCCTCCTTTTCTTTAAGGGATCCATTTCTAGCAGGGGCCCTTTGGTGCAGTAATGCTGAACCCAGTATAGCCAGCATAATTCTGAGCTGCCTACCTGTGTATTTCCAGCTCCATCTGCTGCACTGGGGCTCAGAATCAGTTTTTTTTTTTTTTTTTTTTTTTTAACACAGTAATAATAAATTTATTATAACAATCACAGATGGTGGGATAGTGCACATGAAAAGTGGGGGAAGAATCAGTAGTTTTCTCTTAGCTTTATCCCTGTGGAATTTCCCAGCTGGGATTAGTTACAGGGATGAAGGACTGGGCAAACATCCCCCCACCTCCCCAGAGACAGCAAAGGCTCCAGGGGTCTGCTCAAGGGTTTGAGTCAACATTGCAGAGTTGGAGGCTGGAGGTGATAAGGGAAGAAGGGATAGGATGACAAGATTGACTTGGATCTCAATTTCAGAGCTTTGAGGCTCCCTGGGCTGGAAGCACAGGCTGAACACAAGAGCACACTTATTCCTCTTAATGCTCTGGTCCATTGTCTGGAGTCAAATGGTTAACTGCCCAAGAACAGGATGGAGAAGCCTGGATTTTTCTGTTTTGGAAGTGGGAGTGAGACTCATTTGTGACAGGTGTCACCCTCGGCCCCCCTGAACGATAGGACTGATTCTACCTGTGTGACATCCAGACTGTGGCCTCCCATTTCTCCCCCTTGAACTACACAGGTCCCTCTAGAAGAGTGGCAACTCTAGAGAACCCTCTAAAAAAGATAAGGAAATCATCAGTCAATTGATACCTCCAGATGTGGACTCTCAGAGCTAGTAAGAGTGGGGCTGACCAGTCTGAAGTCTCAGCAGCAGTTCTTCTCCTCCCTCCCCCAATACACACACACATACACATACCACAGACAACCTGAGATGGTGGAGTTGAAGGCAAAATATAGTAGGATGATGTTATCTCCATAGATTCTGGAGCCTGAGAGGGCAAGTATAAATCCTAGCTCTTCTATTTACTATTTGTGTGTCCTTGGGCAAATTAGGTAAACTCAATCTGCCCATTCCTAAGCAACTGCAATTACATCTACTTCACAGGGCTTTTATGAGGATTAAATGAGTTGGTATCTATAAAGGCAGAAGACTGCCTGAGCATAGCCATAACACGGCTTTGTGAAACAATAAAAATGTACAAACTGCTTTGTGAGGATAATCTGGAAGCCCGTTCTTTGATCAAATATATATTTTTTTGAGACAAAGTGTTGCTCTGTTGCCCAGGCTGGAATGCAGTGGTGCCATCACAGCTCACTGTTAGTCTCAACCTCCCAGGCTCAAGTGATCCTCCCATGTCAGCCATCTAAGTAGCTGGGACTATAGGCATGCTCCACCCCACCTGGCCAATTTTTAAATTTTTTTGTAGAGATGGGGTCTCGCCATGTTGCCCAGGCTGATCTTGAACTCTTGGGCTGAATAGGCCCCCCTTGGTTTCCCAAAGTGCTAGTATTACAGGCATGACCCACCGCGCCCGGTCACGTTGTATTTCATAACACCCATATGTGTGAATAGAGATTTCTTTTAAGCTGGGAAGGTACAGAGGAATGCCCTCTGAGCAGCAGCAGAGCTTGTTGCAAACCTGAAATTTCTGGTCCTCTGCTGCCCCTTTGTGGACTCGTTGGAAACAACAGCCCAAGATATGGCTGTAGGAGCGTGAATTTGGACTTGGGAGAAAGGGCACCAGGAGAACTGGTCGAGGTTTGAAGGCTGGGAGAAGATATAAGGGAGTCAAGAACTGCCCTTTTCCCCAGCAGGGCGGAGGTTCCCAGGAGAGAGGCCTAGAACTCTTTCCAACTGTCAATGACTTCAAGAAAGTCTCTTCTTTTTCATGATCTTTATTTTTCCTCTAGACACTTGGATCCAGTAAGCGAGTAACCATCTAAAGCCTACCAGCCGTGCAACGCTGTACGTTTTTGGCCCCAAGTAGCAGCCTGGGTCCAATGCCAACCCTCACACGATACCTCCTCCTGCGCTTGGAGTGAAAAGTCTGTGGGGTTCTCTCTCTGGTTCTGCAAACTTTTCACACCATCTCTTTGCGGTCTGTCTCTATGCTAGGGGTTTCACACAATTCTACACGACTGCATTCACGCTTGCTGCATCCCTGACTTTCTGCACAAGTGCAGGGCAGAGATGGCCCTTTTGTTTTGGTGAGGGAGAGAGGGGAACACTTGGGCACAAAGAGGGGAAGGGACTGTGAATCCCTGGGAGCACCCTGGCCAGATCCCAGCAGTGTTCGAATCCCAGGACCATCTTGATCTACAGTCTAGCTGCCTCCTTCCCCGGTCAACCCTTCCTGGGTGCCCGTCCACCACGTGGCCCAACCTCACTCCCCGTCCCCTCCCACAAAGAGTGACAGTGGCCTGGGGCTCGGCCTCTCTGGTCCCCAGGGGAGGATGGGTGATCTGGGCCTCCTGCTACCTGCCACCTGGGCTTCCTCTCTCCAGCTGGGAGCCAGGGACCCACCCAGGGGCCTGGCCTGACCTCTCTCCCTCTCCTCTCATGCCTCTAGACCCTGCCGCAGCCTGCGGTCCAGGGCCAGGAGCTGCCTCAGGAAGCCCCGGTTGGGGATGATGCCTCGGTGGTCTTTGACTTTCTTGATGGCCTCCACGAGGGTTAGGTGGTGGTACAGCATGAGGTAGGCCAATACCAGGGTGGCGGATCGGCTCACACCCACGGCACAATGCACCAGGATCTTCCCTGAGAGGAGAGACACACAGAGAGAGAGCTGTGAGACCGCTTGTGGTAGCTTGGAGGAGGCTGGGGAAAGGCTGACGTGGGGCCAGGCACGGTGGCTCACGCCTGTAATCCCAGCACTTTGGGAGGCTGAAGAGTGTGGATCACCCGAGGTCAGGAGTTCAAGGCCAGCCTGGATAACATGGTGAAACCCCATCTCTACTAAAAATACAAAAATTAGCTAGGCGTGGTGGCAGGTGCCTGCAATCCTAGCTACTCAGGAGGCTGAGGCAGGAGAATCACTAGAACCTGGGAGGTGGAGGTTGTGGTGAGCCGAGATCGTGCCATTGCACTCCAGCCTGGGTAACAAGAACAAAACTCCATCTCAAGAAAGAAAGAAAGAAAGAAAGAAAGAAAAAGATAAAGGGTGACATGGACAGTGAAGAGGAAGAAAGGTAAATATAGGTGCATGAAGACAGGAACGGGTGCAGATGAATGGATGTTAGGAATGCAGATCCCCAGCAAATGGAGAGAGGCCTCAACAGAATGAGAGGAAGGGGACATGTAGTGGCTCAGTGTCCATAAACCTGAAAGGACTCAAAGGTGGAGACTCATCACTGCTGTGAGGGCCAGCTTTGCACAGAGTCGCCTGAATGTATCAATCGAAAACACTGTTGTGTCTCTCCGACCCCTTCCTCAATTTCCCCATCATTCTAGCTTGTTATTCTCAACTACTGGATATATATATATATATATATATATATATATATATATATATATATGTGTGTGTGTGTGTGTGTGTGTGTGTGTATGTGTATGTGTGTGTGTGTGTGTATTTAGAGGTAGAGTATTGCTCTGTTGCTCAGGCTGAGTGCAGTGGCACAATCATAGCTCACTACAACCTCTAATTCCTGGGCTTAAGAAATCCTCCTGCTGGCTAGGCACAGTGGCTCACGCCTGTAATCCCAGCACTTTGGGATGCCGAGGTGGGCAGATCACCTGAGGTCAGGAGTTCGAGACCAGCCGGCCAACATGGTAAAAGCCTGTCTCTACTAAAAATACAGAAATTAGCTGGGTGTGGTGGCAGGCACCTGAAATCCCAGCTACTCTGGAGGCTGAGGCAGGAGAATCACTTAAACCCGGGAGGCGAATGTTGCAGTGAGCAGAGATCATGTCACTGCACTCCAGCCTGGGCGACAGAATGAGACTTCATCTCAAAAAACCACAAAAGAAAAAATTAAATCATGTATAATCTTGCCACTCAGGTGTAACTTGCCACTCTTAACTTTTTGGATAATTTCCTTCTTTTTTTTTGTAAAGATGGGGTTTCACCATGTTGGTCAGGCTGGTCTTGAACTCCTGACCTCAGGTGATCCACCTGCCTTGGCCTCCAAAGTTCTTTGATTATAGGCGTGAGCCACCAGCCAATTTCCTTCTTGTCTTTTTCTGTATTGCTTTAAAATAAATAGCTCGGCCAATTTCCTTCTTGTCTTTTTCTGTATTGCTTTAAAATAAATGTTGAGAGAATTTTTTTTTTGTTTCCTGACAAGATCCTGAGCATTTTACCATGTCACTAAAATCTCACTCCACTCTCAGACCCTTGGGCTTCCCCAAACTCCAGGTACCCTGTTCTTTCCTGCTCCCAGCATTCCCCTCCTACCTCCTGGCTGGCTCAGCGCGCGGTGGATGAAGTCGGCGGCCGTCTGGAAGTGGATGCTCATGTCAAAGGCTGGCGAGTCATGGGCCTCGACACCCAGATAGCGGATGCCCAGCCCTTCGTAGGCCTCAGGTGTGCCTCGCCACCGGCTGTGCGAGGCATTGAGTACGTGCGTGATGCCCAGGCGGCGAAGCTCCCGGCGGTTGTTAGCCATGTCCCTGCATTGAGTAGAGGTTAGAGGAAGGGTGGGAAAGACGCTGGAAAGCCAGGTTGTTGGGAAGAGTCCTTTGTCTGCAGCCTGTGAACTACCTGAATCCTATTGTTGATTCTTTTTTTTGTTTGTTTTGAGACAGAGTCTCGTTCTGTTGCCCAGGCTGGAGAACAATGGCACAATCTTGGCTCAGTGCAACTCCATTTTGTGTTTTTAGTAGAGACAGAGTTTCTCCATGTTGGTCAGGCTGGTCTTGAACTCCCAACCTCAGGTGATCTGCCTGCCTTGGCCTCCCAAAGTGCTGGGATTACAGGTGTGAGCCACCATGCCCGGCCTCTTTTTTTTTTTTGAGATGGAGTCTTGCTCTGTTGCCCAGGTAGGAGTGCTCATTACCACCTCCACCTCCTGGGTTCAAGCGATTCTTCTTCCTCAGCCTCCCAGGTAGCTGGGATTACAGGCACATGCCACCACACCCAGGTAATTTTTGTATCTTTAGTAGAGATGAGGTTTTACCATGTTAGCCAGGCTGGTCTTGAACTCCTGACCTCAAGTTATCCTCCCGCCTTTGCCTTCCAAAGTGCTGGATGACAGGCGTGGGCCACTGTGCCCAGCCTCCTGGATCCTACTATTGGCCTAAGGACACTACTTTACTTACTAGTGACCCAGAAGAGGGGAACCAAGATGGGCAATGACTTAGAGTCTTGTCCTGTGAGCCGTGGTTGAAGGTACGGAGAGGAGAAGACTGAGGGGTAGGGTGAAAATAGCCATAATAAAACTGAAAGTGTGTTTTCTGGAATTGGGATTGTCTTGGATCAGTAGGGTTCTCAAGGGTAGAATGAGGATCAAGGAATTAAAGCTCCAGGGAAGCAGATTGTAATTGTTTTTATTTTTTATTTTTGGGGACAGAGTCTTGCTGTGTTGCCCAGGCTGGAGTGCAATGGTTTGATCTTAGCTCACTGCAACCTCCGTCTTCCAGGTTCAAGCAATTCTCCTGCCTCAGCCTCCTGAGTAGCTGGGATTGCAGGTGTGAGCCACAATGCCGTGCTAATTTTTGTATTTTTAGTAGAGACAGGATTTCACCATGTTGGCCAGGATGGTCTTGAACTCCTGATCTCCTAGGCCCCGCCTAGGCCTTCCAAAGTGCTATGATTATGGGTGTGAGCCACCACGCCTGGCCAGCTGATTTCAATTTTATACAAGGAAGTACATCCTAATGGTGGAATCTAGCTGAGGAAAGGGTGGAGTGCCTGGAGGGAGAGTGGTTTTCCTGCTGTCCCTGGGGTACTCAGGCAGAAAGAGGAGATGGGCTTGCAGCCATGGATGCTACAGAGGGGAAATGAATGTCAGGCAGATTGTTCTGCTCATTTCATTGGCCCTGTTCACCCTGAGATGGTATGGTTCTAACACTCACTGCCACACCTAACTCCCCTGAGACTCTGTACTCTTGCTGATACCCAGAATCTTCTAGTGTTTTGGCCAGATACTCCATGGCTCACATTTACCCTGCTTTATGATGTCACATTCAGGTGTACACCCGGCTCAGACCCCTCAGCTTGGTGGCAGACGCCCCTGGGCACCACAGTCATATCTCAGGGCAGAGGTCCTCTCCAGTGCAAACTCCTCAAGCAGAAGGAGCACTGAACTTGAGCCTCCAGGTCCTGACTCTGCTACTTACAACCCGTGTGACCTTGGGCCAGTCACAACTTTTCTGAGCTTCAGTCTTCTCATCTATAACCTGGGGCTAGTAAAACCTACCTCACAGGGCTGTTGTGAAGATTAAGAGAGAAAATGCATGTGAAAAATATCCTTGTAGGCCAGGCACAGTGGCTCACGCTTGTAATCCCAGCACTCTTGGAGGCCGAAACAGGTGGATCGCTTGAGGCCAGGAGTTCGAAATTAGCCTGACCAATATGACTAAACTCTGTCTCTACTAAAAATACAAAAATCAGCAGGATGTGGTGGCGGGTACTTGTAATCTCAGCTACTTGGGAGGCTGAAGCAGGAGGATCGCTTGAACCTGGGAGGTAGAGTTTGCTGTGAGCCAAAATTGGGCCACTGCACTCCAGCCTGGGCAACAGAGCAAGACCCTGTCTCAAAAACAACAACAGCCAGTCGTGGTGGCTCACACCTGTAATCCCAGCACTTTGGGAGGCTGAGGCAGGTGGATCACCTGAGGTCGGGAGTTCGAGACCAGCCTGATCAACATGGAGAAACCCTATCTCTACTAAAAAAATACAAAATTAGCCAGATGTCGTGGTGAATGTCTGTAATCCCAGCTACTCGGGGTACTGAGGCAGGAGAATTGCTTGAACCCGGGAGGCAGAGGTTGCGGTGAGCTGAGATCATGCCATTGCACTCCAGCCTGAGCAATAAGAGTAAAACTCCATCTCCAAAAAAAAAAAAAAAAAAAAAAAAAAAAATGCGGGTCATGGTGGCTCACGCTGAAAATCCTACCACTTTGGGAGACCAAGGTGGATGGACTACCTGAGCTCAGGAGTTCAAGATCAGCCTGGGCAATATGGTGAAACCCCATCTCTACTAAAATACCAAAAAAAAAAAAAAAAGCCAGGCATGGCAGTGTGTGCCTGTAGTCTTAGCTACTCAGGAGGCTGACAGGAGAATTGCTTGAATCTGGGAGGCAGAGGTTGCAGTGAGCTGAGATCACACCACTGCTCCCAGCCTGGGCGACAGAGTGACCCTCTGTCTCCAAAAACACCACCCAAAACAACAACAAAACAACAACAAAACCAAAGCAAACAAAGAAGCAAACAAAAACCCTTGTATATGGCAAAGGCTTTGAGGGAGAGAAGTGGGGACGGCTCTTCCTTTGATGTTCCTTTCTCCACAGCCACAGCTTGCAGAATCTCTGTAGGCACCGCGCTCTGCCTGCTCGCAAGAGGAACCACTGCAGCTTCCTACCTACTGCTCCTGGCTTCCAGGCCTGCCTTTTTCCAGAGCCATCACACAATAGATGGAAGGTCAGAGAAGTCATCTATTGTGCCTGGTATGTAGCACTGGCACTTTTTTTTTTTTTTTGCAGTGGATTTTCTCAAGATGCTGTGAAAAGCACTGGCACTTAAGTATGTGATACATGAATGAAATTATTACTGGAACAGTCTTTCTGTCCAGAGTTGAGTATTTTTATTTTATTTTAAAATAATAGGCCGGGCATGGTGGTTCACGCCTGTAATCCCAGCACTCTGGGAGGCTGAGGCGGGCGAATCACAAGGTCAGGAGTTTGAGATCAGCCTGGCCAATATGGTAAAACCCCGTTTCTACTAAAAAAAAAAAAATACAAAAGTTAGCTGGGTGTGGTGGTGGGTGCCTGCAGTCCCAGCTACTCAGGAGGCTGAGGCAGAAGAATTGATTGAACCTGGGAGGCAGAGGTTGCAGTGAGCCGGGATTGCACCACTGCACTCCAACCTGGATAATAGAGTGAGACTCTGTTTCAAAAAAAAAAAAAATTTTGTCAGAGGCCGCCTGCATTGCAGGGGGGTGGGGGAAAGCAGAGATGGGGGTCTAGCTTTGTTGCCCAGGCTGGTCTAGAACTCCTGGACTCTAGATAATCCTGCCTTGGCCTCTTGAAGTGCTGGGATTCCAGGCAAGAGAAACTGTGACTGGCCAGAGTTGAGTATTTCAATAATCTTGCCCAAACTCTCCCAAACCTGCAGCCTCTACTCTCAGCCCACGTGCCCTATCCCCTCAGTCTTCAACCAGGAACCAAGACACCACTCTATGCCTGTCGGCTGCCCTTCCTCTTTGGTGCACACACATACACACACATGCTCTGCTGTGGGCCCAGCCTGCCCAATACATACTGGTCTCCGAGGTAGAGGCCTGGCCAGACCTCGTCGGCATGGTTACAGGCTGTCTTGCCTGTGTAGAGGAGCCGCTCCAACTCAAAGACATTGAGGAAAGGATGTTGAACGGTTGGCATCTCCTCCAGGGTCCCTCGAGTTCGAACAGGAGACCTTGAGCTGCTCCGGGAGAAGCGGGCCATAAAAGTCACAGAAGCCCAAAGCCAGTTACCAGGGCACATCTTAGAGGTGGCAGAAACCGTGGCAGCTGCGGGAGTGGCTGCGGCGATGATGGGGTCTGTGGCCAGGTGGCCGCTGCTGGAAGAGGAAGGGGTGTGAGACACACTTGAGTGAGTCCAGAGCAGCTGCTTCCCTTCCCAGGGTTGGTCCTTGGGGAGAGGACTCTCGAGAGAGAAAAGGTAAGCCTGGCTCTGGCGGGAGCCCTCAGGGGTGGCTTTTCGTTCAAGCTGCGGCAGCTCCTTTTGCTCAGCTCTTTGGCTCCGCCACGCAACGAGGTGGGAGAGTCACATGTCCTTGTTTACGGGGAGAGGGAGCTGCCCAGCTGCTGGGTTGCTGCTCCATCACCCCACCCCCTGCCAGCACGCATACAGACACACACGCACACACACTTGGCACTTAGGTGGCTGTCCCCACTGCTGGGGCTCTTGCCAGCTGGAATCTGGGTCTCATCTGCCTGGGGCTATGGGCAGAGGGCCTAGGGAGCTGGGATGGGGTTGGGGGTGGCTTTGAACCCATCCAGAGAGGATTAGCAGGGAGTCAACAGCAGCTGAGGCCGTGACACATGCCAGGCTTGCCACCTCTGTGCCAGAGTTAGACTTTAACCCCTTCCTGACCTGCCACTGCCTTAGAGATAAACTTGTCATGGGAAGGGTGGGGTGGGGTGGGGGGGATGGGATGAGTGGGGAATAGCAATAAAGAGAAAGAGTAAGTTTGGGGAAAAAAATACTTGCTGAATGCGTGAGCTCATGGATGAAGGCACTGATCTATGTGCATAACAGGCAAAGCACCCTCCTTGGATCAGTATCAGGAAATTAGTGATCAGATCTCAGCTCTAATGTGAGAATTTCTGAATCGAAGCAGGGTTGGAGTGTTTTGTCTGTGTGGGTCTTGAGGGGAAGGGGACAGAGGAGGATGGTGGGGGTCTAAAAAGCAGGAAGGAAAGGGAAAAATGAAGATTTCTGCCAGGTCTAGGGGCTCAGAGGCTCAGAGTTACCAACCGTATGGCTGTTGGAGTCAAGTGACACTACAAAACACATGAGGTCAATAATGAGGGGCTCAGCAGGTGTGTCTCAGATGACCTGTTGAGCTGCAGGGCTGGGAAGGACCAGCATTTGAGGCTTGCCCTGGGATCTTCAGGCAGGGAGGCGGCAATGGCAAGGCCCCCCCTCCCCAACCTCTCACACCTCTGGTCTGCCTGTTAGAAAGCAGGAGGTCCTGGAGCCTTCGGAATCCCCTCCCACTCCCTTCCTGGCCTTCTGCCAGAAGGACTTCAACTCTGTGACCGACAGTGAGAGGCCATCTTTGTCCCTGCCCACACTCTGGTCCCTATCTCACACCCAGCTCACTAGGGCCCAGCTCTCCCTTCCCCCAGTGCCAAGGGAAACCAAGCACTTACAGGGCATTAGAAGCAGGGGTCTTAGGATCAGGACTGGTGAGGGAACACTGGATCTTAGGGTGTTTAGGGAGAGAGAGAGTTTTTATTGGCTAGGACCAGAAGGAGCACAGAAATATAGCACTATAGCCGTCACCATCACCACCATCAGCACCACAATCCTCACCATCACCATCATCTTCTTCCTTTGCACCTCAGGCCTAACCACCCCATTACTTTATTACAATACAACCTATCCTCTTAGAGAGTCTGCTCTCTACCAGTGATAAATGGAAAGGGGGAAGCGCCAAGGAGCCCAGGTCTTTAGAAGGACCTTCGTGGGGCTGTTTTCCCCAGGGGCTGCAGAAGCCCCTTTCTGTCCTGGGATACATTCAGCCCTGGGCATTCTCCAATCCCATCCGTCGGCGTCCAGGGACGCTGGCCCGCCAAGCCCTCCCTCCGCTTGCGGTCGCCGTTGTAACAGGTCCATGGCTGTCGCCCCAGTTTTCGCCAACCAGGCAGCCCGACCCCGCGCGCGGAGGGAGGGTGCCCGGGAGAGCGCGGCTGGCTGGCTCGGCTCCGGTGCCTGCTTCTCCGTCCCCTCCCTCCCCCGTAGCCCGGAGCTGGGCGCCTCTCCCCAGGCTGGGGAGCCAGCTGGGAAGGCGAAGGCCCGCCCGCCGCAGCCCCTCTACCTGTTTGCAAGCGCGCGCTGGGCCTCAGTCCCGAAGGCGGATCGCGGGCGCACACAGCGCCGCGGCCATGACGCTCCTGCCGCCGCCGCCGCCGCTTCTGCCCAAGGCAGGCTGACAGATGAGCAGCTATTTTTAAGCCATGACACGCACGTCGAAGCAGGGTTCAAATCGGCGTGTGCGCTGCTGACACACAGGGACTGGGTCTCGCAGGCAGTGGCCCGAGTCGCCAGGCAGAGGGGCTCCCCGGCAACCCCCACGAGCCCGCGCGCCTTGCAGACCAGACGCGGCCCCGCCTGGAATACATGCGTGTGTTCTCAGAGCTGCACCAATGACAAAGCGCTTTGCCTGAAGATTACATTATAAGTCATCCCAGGCAGTGCCTCAAACATACACTCCTCCCAGACAGAAATAGCTAATTACACAGACACGATTCTGTGCATCGGCGTGTACATGCCTCCGTCTCAAGAAACCGTGTCATGAGGAACAACTGTCCGTAGTTCCTTGTGTGCTTCATTTAGCCTAAGGCGTTTTATCCTCCCCACAAGTCTACGAGGGAGGCATGATGACTATGGCCCTCATCTTAGGGAGGAGGAGACCTAGACACCGAGAGGCTAACTACTCTGCCCGGGTCACACAGCTCGTTACTGGCAGAGCTGAGCCTGTTCAAGCAATGGCAGCCTGGGTTTACAGTTCATGTCCTTACCCACTCTCCAAACCAGTGCCTCCGGTACAAAATGGAGAAGCCACCGTAGATTTCATTCATTCAGGAAGCCATTTCCACCAGCTCAGCTCATGGTGAATTTCACTTTTCCCTGACACTCAACACATGCATCTTCATAGTAATTTCTTTATTTCTTTTTTCTTTTTTTTCTTTGAGATGGACTCCTACTCTGTCTCCCAGGCAGGAGTGCAGTGGCAATCTTGGCTCATTGCAACCTCTGCCTCCCAGGTTTATGCCATTCTCCCGCCTCAGCCTCCCAAATAGCTGAGATTACAGGCACTCACCACCATGTCCAGCTAATTTTCTTTCTTTCTTTCTTTCTTTCTCTTTCTTTCTTTCTTTCTTTCTTTCTTTCTTTCTTTCTTTCTTTCTTTCTTTTTAGTAGAGATGGGGTTTCACAATGTTGACCAAGTTGGTCTCGAACTCCTGACGTCAAGTGATATGTGCACCTTGCCTTCCAAAGTGCTGAAATTACAGGCGTGAGCCACCGCACCTGGCCATCTTCTTATTAATTTCTCATGTGTTGCCTTCTAATGACATATTCACTTCATCTGCATTTTTATTGTAAGCACCAAGATTGTAAGCACTTTGAAGGCAGGGACTGTGCTACCTTCCCTAGTGCCTACCTTATTGTGTGAGAGGGAGGTGGGGAAGATGATAAATGTCAGCAGATGATGCTGTTAAGAAGGAGGCTGGCTTGAACTCTGGCTGACTCCTAGAAGAAAGGCAGGAAGTACATAGGCTCAGGCTGAAGCTGATGGCGTCAGCTATAGCTGAAACTAGGACTGACTCCATTCCCAGCAGGGGTGGCAGATCAGGTTTTGATCTCTGGGTCAGAGAAAGTATTGGCCAGTGTGACAATCCCCAGGTTTCATGACACGCTGCCTTCCAAGATTAAATGTACCTCCTAGCCCCTTTTTTTTTCTCTAGAGAAACAAACTTAATTCTTTTTAATTTTCTTTGTCCTTGTGGTATGGTAGTTTAAATAAGAAATGAAATCCTTGTCATTTAAAAAAAAAAAGACACAGGGTATGGTGGCTCATGCCTGTAATTCTGGCACTTTGGGAAGCCAGGGCAGGCGGATCACCTGAGGTCGGGAGTTTGAGACCAGTCTGGCCAACATGGTGAAACCCCGTCTCTAATAAAAAACAAAAATAGCCAGGCGTGGTGGCGGGTGCCTGTAGTCCCAGCTACACAGGAGGCTGAGGTTGGAGAATCGTTTGAACCTGGGAGGTGGAGGTTGCAGTGAGCTGAGATCGTGCCACTGCGCTCCAGCCTGAGCGACAGTGCAAGACTCCATTTCAGCAAACAAACAAACAAAGGCAAAAACAAACAACTCCCCCCACCCCCGCAAGGAATTGGCCTGAGAAATCTAATTTCAATTTGTGAATCCAGGAAAACCTAGTTGAAACATTATCACAAAAGGAATTGTGAAGGAGCACTTATAAGATCAATATCATTTTAAGTGAAAAGTCTTCAAGATTGGTAGGTTGAGAGGATGTTGTAGGTGAAACAGATCTCAATCTTTGACAAGACTTCTGTTTCAACCCTGCATTGCACCTTTTTCAAAAAGCTGGGAAAATATGGTTTAAAGTACACCACAATGTGTACAGCTGTTTATGATAACTATAGAAATTACCTGTGGACTGACATATTCATGAGGATCATTTCCATGAGTCGATCTATAGACCACTTGATTTCTTTTCTTCTCTTTCTTTTCTTTTCCTTTCCTTTTCTTTCTTTTTTTTTTGGAGGCAAGTCTCAGGCTGGAGTGCAGTGTTACAATTATAGCTCCCTGTAGCCTCAACCTCTTGGGCTTAAACAATCCTCTTGCCTCAGTCTTATGAGTAGCTGGGAATATACAAGTGCCTGCAACAACACGTGGCTAATGTTTTTTTCTTTATTTTTGTTTTAGACAGAGTCTCACTCTGTCTCCTGGGCTGGAGTGCAGTGGTGTGATCTTGGTCCACTGCAACCTCCACCTCCCGGGTTCAAGTAATTCTCTGCATCAGTCTCTGGAGTAGCTGGGATTATTGGCGCCTGCAACCATGCCCAGCTAATTTTTGTATTTTTAGTAGAGACAGAGTTTCAACCATCTTAGCCAGGCTGGTCTTGAACTCCTGACCTAATGATCCCCCCTGCTTCTGCCTCCCAAAGTGCTGGAATTACAGGCGTGAGCCACCACGCCTAGTCCCTAGAACTATTTTAAACCAAAGCGTGTGCCTCAAACCACTGTAGTAGACTTGAAGAAAATAGAAGAGTAGTTGTTAAAATGTATCAAGCCCAGGCATTTAACAGAAATGGCATGAATCATTCTCAGGTGACCCTCCTGGCTTTGTCCCTTCGGGGGTGTGGCTCCCCATGGCAGGATGTGCCAGGTGCGCTGTGTGCAGAAGGTTGCGACCAGCAGCCTGTTTCATCTCTGGAGAAGCTC